>QLOH01000521.1:600000-755932 GCA_026901365.1 Sesbania bispinosa | reverse complement strand
CAACATTTTGTTACCACACTAAGTTATTTACCCTTATCCTTTCTAGGATTTAATCAAATTCTGATTCCTATTCAGAATAACTCTAGGAGCATTTTCATCTCTATTTTCAACTGGTATTATTGGATTTGGGATCTAGTTATTTTGATCCTCTCGATTTACTGGAGAATGCACTGTTAGTATATGCAGTAGACCTATATGTTTTTTTTTAAAATCCATCACTTGTATCATATTATTATTTATAAAGGCATTACATTTTATTAATTCTTTTAAAATATAATTACTGTCCTTAGAATAGTAAGCTAAACTTCATAAGAAATCAATTAGATGACTTGATCGTGAGATCTTATGAAGAACTATTCTTAAAATAGTCCCTAGTCAAATATCATCTCAGGACAAAGATGCATTTTAGACTAGTATGTGAGTTCGTTGATGATCACATCTCACAGATCATGGATATGAGATATCATGTGCTCACATAGGTACACATTATGATTCGAAACGGAAACGGGATCGCCTTGAATTTCGGTTTTGGAAGAAAGAAACTGAAAAAAATGTATTTTTTTATTTTTTGTTTTGGGGAAGGATATTGATGCCACACTCAAGAAAGATGAGAAGGTGAGTGATAAGTCATGGGTTGATCACCACAGGTTAACCTGATAAGATCGAAATCAGGTTCATATAACTCAGAACTCCATAAAGCTCTCACAATAAGAAAACTCAATTTTCATTAAACTCATGTTGTGATTTGAAATACAATAGTTCCCCTATTTATAGGCTAAGTAAGTGGCCTGAAACACTAAATTCCCACTACATTTCCCCCTAAGCATTTATTATCCACTAATATTAATTCTACCCCATTAACATGTAATCAAAATAACCCTCTATCATGCAATTACCACATGTAAATAATTGCATGTTACATTAATGCCTATTAAAAGGAAACGTTACAGAATTGAAAAGTCAATAGTCAAAGAGGTTCTGGAATTCCTTTTCGGCTGTCCGGCTGTAGGAACTCTGTTAACAATATTTTACCTGGCTGGATTCATATCATTCCCTCCTTCGAAAAGATTCGTCCTCGAATCTAAGACTTTATTTTTCTATGAATTTATTTACTAATAAATTAAAACGAAACAATACCATCCACCAGGGTCAAATACAACTCGTAAAAATTCATGCATCAAAGAATTCTTCCTCTTTAGTGCTCAAACCCAATAACCCAATTCAAGGGTAGTTCTTCGTTTATGCTGGACCTGCAGATTAATTTTTTTAAACAGAAATATTGAAGACCCAAAAGGCTTTTGAAAACATGAAGTATGGTTATTATATAACCAAGAAAAAGTTTCAATGTCTCTCTCTGCATTATCCTTTTGAATTTGGTTAACAACGGTGGAATGGACGAACAATGGCGCACTGGGAAAAATATCAACGTTCTTCTTCATAAGACTTGGCAATTTATAGTGTGCATCATTTAGAGACACAACCTCTTGATCCTGTAAATGTTCATCACAAACAGAAGGGAAAACATCATTAGATATCAATTTTTTCTCATTCTCTTTTTCTTCTTTTTCTCTCATCTTTTTCTTCGGTCTCTTTTCTCTCTTTTTCTATTTTCTCCTTGAGCTTACGTTGATCCTCACAAACTTGGTTGGTGTTATAAATTTCAACTTAAGCTTGCGCCCCTCATGCTTCAAAGAAAGTGAAAGTTTATCAGGATTGAGCTTTTTATTTCGCAGCCAAGACCATCCTAAGAGAAAATGACATGATTCCATGGGAGCGATTTCACATAAAACTTCATCTACGTATTTCCCAATAGTGAATCCAAACTTTGTTTGTCTAGGATGAAGATGCGTTGGTAAGTTGAGTTTCTCCACCATTCTTTGACTCACAACATTGTTGTAGCTCCCATAATCAAATGCAATCAAACACACATGACCTTCGATGGAACACCTCGTATAGAAATTATTCTTTTCCATTCCAAACCCAGAGCCGAAGCTTTGATACCAAATGATGCGAAACGGAAACGGGATCGCCTTGAATTTCGGTTTGGAAGAAAGAAACTGAAAAAAATGTATTTTTTTATTTTTGTTTTTGGGGAAGGATATTGACGCCACACTCAAGAAAGATGAGAAGGTGAGTGATAAGTCATGGGGTTGATCACCACAGGTTAACCTGATAAGATCGAAATCAGGTTCATATAACTCAGAACTCCATAAAGCTCTCACAATAAGAAAACTCAATTTTCATTAAACTCATGTTGTGATTTGAAATACAATAGTTCCCCTATTTATAGGCTAAGTAAGTGGCTGAAACACTAAATTCCCACTACATTTCCCCCTAAGCATTTATTATCCACTAATATTAATTCTACCCCATTAACATGTAATCAAAATAACCCTCTATCATGCAATTACCACATGTAAATAATTGCATGTTACATTAATGCCTATTAAAAGAAACGTTACAGAATTGAAAAGTCAATAGTCAAAGAGGTTCTGGAATTCCTTTTCGGCTGTCCGGCTTGTAGGAACTCTGTTAACAATATTTTACCTGGCTGGATTCATATCATTCCCTCCTTCGAAAAGATTCGTCCTCGAATCTAAGACTTTATTTTTCTATGAATTTATTTACTAATAAATTAAAACGAAACAATACCATCCACCAGGGTCAAATACAACTCGTAAAAATTCATGCATCAAAGAATTCTTCCTCTTTAGTGCTCAAACCCAATAACCCAATTCAAGGGTAGTTCTTCGTTTATGCTGGACCTGCAGATTAATTTTTTTTAAACAGAAATATTGAAGACCCAAAAGGCTTTTGAAAACATGAAGTATGGTTATTATATAACCAAGAAAAAGTTTCAATGTCTCTCTCTGCATTATCCTTTTGAATTTGGTTAACAACGGTGGAATGGACGAACAATGGCGCACTGGGAAAAATATCAACGTTCTTCTTCATAAGACTTGGCAATTTATAGTGTGCATCATTTAGAGACACAACCTCTTGATCCTGTAAATGTCATCACAAACAGAAGGGAAAACATCATTAGATATCAATTTTTTCTCATTCTCTTTTTCTTCTTTTTCTCTCATCTTTTCTTCGGTCTCTTTTCTCTCTTTTTCTATTTTCTCCTTGAGCTTACGTTGATCCTCACAAACTTGGTTGGTGTTATAAATTTCAACTTAAGCTTGCGCCCCTCATGCTTCAAAGAAAGTGAAAGTTTATCAGGATTGAGCTTTTTATTTCGCAGCCAAGACCATCCTAAGAGAAAATGACATGATTCCATGGGAGCGATTTCACATAAAACTTCATCTACGTATTTCCCAATAGTGAATCCAAACTTTGTTTGTCTAGGATGAAGATGCGTTGGTAAGTTGAGTTTCTCCACCATTCTTTGACTCACAACATTGTTGTAGCTCCCATAATCAAATGCAATCAAACACACATGACCTTCGATGGAACACCTCGTATAGAAATTATTCTTTTCCATTCCAAACCCAGAGCCGAAGCTTTGATACCAAATGATGCGAAACGGAAACGGGATCGCCTTGAATTTCGGTTTGGAAGAAAGAAACTGAAAAAATGTATTTTTTTATTTTTGTTTTGGGGAAGGATATTGACGCCACACTCAAGAAAGATGAGAAGGTGAGTGATAAGTCATGGGGTTGATCACCACAGGTTAACCTGATAAGATCGAAATCAGGTTCATATAACTCAGAACTCCATAAAGCTCTCACAATAAGAAAACTCAATTTTCATTAAACTCATGTTGTGATTTGAAATACAATAGTTCCCCTATTTATAGGCTAAGTAAGTGGCTGAAACACTAAATTCCCACTACATTTCCCCCTAAGCATTTATTATCCACTAATATTAATTCTACCCCATTAACATGTAATCAAAATAACCCACTATCATGCAATTACCACATGTAAATAATTGCATGTTACATTAATGCCTATTAAAAGAACGTTACAGAATTGAAAAGTCAATAGTCAAAGAGGTTCTGGAATTCCTTTTCGGTTGTCCGGCTTTGTAGGAAACTCTGTTAACAATATTTTACCTGGCTGGATTCATATCACATTAAGAGTAATGGTGTACTGGACAGACCCACCTTAAGAACGTTGCATGGATTGTTGCATAAGTGTCATGAACGTTTCTTAAATTGATTAATGTTATATGAAGTCCTTTGACCTGCAATCACTACGATTCCTACATAAGGAATTATATGTCTTAATTATCATCAAACGTTACCTGTAACAGGTGGTAATCATAAAGTTGGTTTTTGGACATATAACAAATTATGTGGTGGAATGTGAGTTCCCTAGATGGGATTTGTCCCTCCTATGTAACAGGAGTTATATCTGTAGGCCTCTTGATAAAGTGAGACTGCAAAATGCATGGCCATGCTCAGGAGGATAAACATGAGATGTTTATTTTCTGTACAGTCTACTTGGGGATCAAGAAAATATATAAATTGAACTATAAAAGGTTGACACAATCCATGCCCTTGTGTTCAATTAGATATTTGGACAAAGGGACAAATCATATAAATTATTATCATAAAATAGGATTTATCAAAGTTATGGATAATCTCAATATTTGGATAGTGATGTGTTGCTAGATACCGCTCACTATTTATGATATTAAATATAAAAGGGTTTTATTTTAATATCATAACCAAATATTAAAATCCTATTGGGTCACACGCATACAACAAGCCACTAGGAAAGGATAATAATTCTAATTTAATTTAATTAGAATTATTATAACATAATGGGCCAGGCCCATGAGTAAGAGGGTTAAGTGAGTGAGGGGATAAAACCCTAGCCACCACTCTATAAATAGAGCATGAGATGCACTACCCCAGACACATGAGCAATCGCTTCTTACTTTCTAAGGCTACTAGCAGAGCCGAGGAGGGTTTCCTAGTTTGGCTGTTGGCGTGGATACCAATAGAGACGTGGCTACTCTTGCCTCGTTTGTAATCCTAATAAGGTACGACCTTTCGTTTCAATACCTTTTATGCCTTGATTCGTGTTTTCGTAAAACAATTATAACAAGGGAGGGAATCCATTTATTTTCACTGCACCCTGACCACATGCTTGATTCCCTTCAATTGGTATCAGAGCTTTGGTTTGCGATAAACACATTTTAGGCTTTTAATCTTGTGAAGATTATGATTATTTTGTTGTTTTTTCTGCTGAAAAAATGAAGCGCTGATATTTGGGCTGCAACCTGCGCTGCAGCGCAGACTGAAGCGCAAATCTAGGCTGCAGCGCAGACTGAAGCGCAGATTACGTATTTTGATTCTGATACTTGCGCTTCACCTACGTTGTAGCGCAGGTGAAGCGCAGGTAAAGCGCAAGCGAAGCACAGCTTTTAGAATCATTTTATTTTGTTCCCTTTATTGATTGTTTTATGTGCGATGTATATATGTTTATATGTTCTAATGTTGGAGGGTCCCATGGAACATGAAAGAGTTCATGTCTTGGGCGTCAAAGGGTTCAATTGTTGAAACCTTGTCTCGACTCAAATATTGGCTGCGATAAACATGCCACTTATCAATTTGCTGACAAGAGCGTGTTCAAATGATACGAGGGACTTACTCGTTTATCGGTTCGTGAAGTATTCGTTTGATGCGAGACACTTATTGATGATTGGTTAAATGTTTATCAAATCAAATTTTGTTTCGAGACACTGTGTAGCGTGTTATTTTGTTTGTGCGTAATCAAACCTCGCTTAATATATACATCTCATTATATCACTCGTTTTACAATCAATGGATGCTATTTTTTGCATGATGTTGGTTATGGCCTTAGTTGTTTTAGTTTAAATACGACATGCGTGTCGTGCCTTACCTCTTAACATTCCACTTGTAATTCTCTTCTCATCTCTATCCCCCCGTATGTTAAACGAGCTTTCTTCTTGTTATTTAATGTAACCGGGAGGACATGGAGCATGGATTCAGTGGGAGATTTGGAGAGCTCAAGATTATGTGCAAGATTATATAGTTGACGTAATTTTGTATTTGGTTTTAGGAGGCCATAACCATATAATGTGTGTTTGTATGAGATGCATGCTTGTATGTTAAATGGTTTAACAATGAATAAAATTAAAGCGATCAAATCCCTCAAAAAGAATATTAAGTCTTTTTACCTTCCAATGAATAACACTCGTTAAGACTAGAATCGGTGAAGTGTGGGTCTGCCAAAGCAGGGTACCTTTATCTATACTAGTAAAACGCGATAGGATAAAAAGTAATATCCGACTGTTAATCATTGGGTTTTTGACTTAACTTGGTATATTCAATAGGATTGAAAAACCTAGAGGCACTAAGTTAGGCATTAATTCCTAAGATGAATTAGAATAAATAGTTATTCACCTAACTATATATATCCAAGAGTTGTATGAGATACAATTGGAAAGCATGTTCCTACCTAAATAACCTTTTTTAAGCGATCAACCAAAGCTGACTTAAAATTAGGTGAAATATGGATCTTGGCCCACTAGAAATCTAGTGATGGGATTTTCTTATTCTTTATATTGAGGGTACTTATTTTGAATCAAAATAGTGGGAGGCATATTTGATTAAAGACCTTGTTGAATATGTTTGTTATATGATACTTATTTGCATAATTTTCTGTTAATAGATAACCATGGCAACGAACACAACAAGTAACCTGTCACTAAGATTTGTCCTTGAGAAGGACAAACTGTCTGGAACTAACTTTCTAGACTGGTACAGAAACTTAAGGATTGTACTTAGGCATGAAAAGAAGTTGTATGTTCTGGAAGAGCCTGTTCCCGAAACACCCGCTGCAACTGCTTCGAAAGCTGACAAGGATGCTTTTAAGAAGCATCTGGATGATGATCTCGATGTAGGTTGCCTTATGCTTGCTACCATGAATGCTGAACTCCAAAAACAACATGAGAACATGGAGGCGTACGATATGATCGTACACTTAAAGAGACTTTATCAAGGCCAAGCTAGGCATGAAAGATTTGAAGTCTCAAAGGCACTTTATCAATGTAGACTGGCAGAGGGAAGTCCTGTTGGTGCTCATGAACTCAAAATGATTGGGTACATTGAAAACCTAGAAAGGCTTGGATTCCCATTAGGCCAAGAGTTGGCAACTGATCTTGTCCTGCAATCGTTGCCGGACGGCTATGGTCAATTCGTCATGAACTACAACATGAATGAATTTGACAAACCACTGCGAGAATTGCTAAGCATGTTGAGAACAGTTGAGCAAAACATTAATAAAGGTAAAGCGAAGGCCATACTGATGGTCTAACCTGGAAAAGGCAAGGGCAAGAAGAAGTTCAAGAAGCCTTATTTCAAATCAAAGGTCAAGGGCAAAGACAAGCCTAGTACCTCTGCTTTGAAGCCTACTGGCGGGATAGCTAAGGAAGGAAAATGTTTCCACTGTGGCCAATCAGGACATTGGAAGAGAAACTGTGCAAAGTACCTGGAGGAGATCAAGAAGGGAAGTGACACTTCCGCTTTAGGTATTTATGTTATAGAAGTCAATTTATCTGCTTCTGCATCTTAAGTATTAGATACTGGATGTAGATCTCACATTTGTGTGAATATGCAGGATCTAAAAAGGAGTAGACCATTGGCTAAAGGTGAAATCGACCTGCGAGTCGGAAATAGAGCAAAAGTTGTTGCTTTAGCCGTAGGAACTTATTATTTAACTTTGCCAACTGGGCTAGTTATTGAGTTAGATAATTGTTATTTTGTGTCAGCCATTAGTAGGAATATTATTTCTGTTTCTTGTTTAGACGAGAAAGGTTTTTCATTTATAATAAAGAACAACAGTTGTTCAATTTATTTAAATGATTTGTTTTATGGTTGTGCAAAATTAAACAATGGACTATATGTTCTTGACTTCGAAGTTCCTATCTATAACATAAATGCTAAGAGGTTCAAAACAAATGATTTGAACCCAACTTATCTTTGGCATTGTCGCTTGGGCCATATAAATGAGAAACGCATATCCAAACTCCACCAAGATGGCTATTTGGACTCATTTGATTTTGAATCAATTGAGACATGTGAATCTTGTTTATTGGGGAAGATGACCAAAACCCCATTCACCGGAAAAGGTGAAAGAGCCGGTGATCTTCTTGGTCTCATACATAGTGATGTATGTGGGCCCATGAGCACAATGGATAGAGGAGGTTTTCAATACTTCATCACTTTTACTGATGATTTCAGTAGATATGGATTTGTGTATCTAATGAAACACAAATCTGAATCCTTTGAAAAGTTCAAGGAATTTAAGAATGAAGTACAAAACCAACTTGGCAAGACTACTAAAACACTTCGATCAGATCGAGGTGGAGAATACTTGAGAAAACAATTTGATGACTATCTAAAAGAGTTTGGGATAGTATCCCAACTCACTCCTCCTGAAACACCTCAATGGAATGGAGTTTCAGAAAGGAGAAATCAAACACTACTGGATATGGTTCGATCCATGATGAGTCATTTTGATCTCCCCGACTCCTTTTGGGGCCATTCTTTGTTAACAGCGACCTTCACACTAAACCGTGTTCCATCTAAGGTTGTCATAAAGACACCATATGAGATGTGGACTGGGAGACGATCTAGTATGTCTTTTATGAAGATTTGGGGTTGTGAAGCTTATGTGAAACGCCAAGTTTCAGATAAGCTAGGACCCAAATCAGATAAATGCTTATTTGTGGGATACCCAAAAGAAACGAAGGGTTACTACTTCTATAATCCTAGCGAAGGCAAAGTGTTTGTCACTAGGACTGCTGTATTCTTAGAGAAGGAATTTGTCTCTAAGAAAATAAGTGGGAGGAAAGTAGAACTTGAACAGATTCAAGTACCACAAAGTAGCAATGAGCCAATAATGGAACAAGAGCAGATACCACAAAGTGTTGTGGAGCCACCTGCTCAAGTAGCACAAGACTTGCGTAGGTCAGATAGGGTACGTCACCAACCTGAGAGATATGGTTTCCTTGTGTCTCAGGAAGGGGATGTATTACTAATGGATCAAGATGAACCAGTGAGTTACCAAGAATCTATTTTGAGTCCAGAGTCTGAGAAATGGCTAGATGTCATGAGATCTGAAATGGATTCCATGTACACTAACAAGGTATGGACCTTAATTGAGCCACCCGAAGGGATAAAACCCATAGGGTGCAAGTGGGTTTTCAAAAAGAAAACTGACATGGATGGTAATATAAGTACCTTTAAAGCACGGTTGGTGGCTAAGGGTTTCAAGCAAATTCATGGTGTAGACTATGATGAAACATTTTCCTCAGTTGCCATGCTTAAATCTGTTCGGATCTTGCTTGCTATTGCAGCTTACCATGATTATGAAATCTGGCAAATGGATGTCAAGACAGCCTTCCTAAATGGAAGTCTCCTTGAAGATGTGTATATGACACAACCTGGAGGTTTTGTTAAACCTGAAAATGCTGGAAAGGTATGTAAGTTGCAACGATCCATTTATGGATTAAAGCAAGCTTCTAGAAGCTGGAATCTTCGTTTTGATGAAGCTGTTAAGCAGTTTGGTTTCATTAAAAACGAAGATGAACCTTGTGTCTACAAAATGGTTGGTGACAGCAAAGTGGTTTTTCTGGTTTTGTATGTAGATGACATACTCCTCATGGGAAATGACATTCCTACCCTTCAGTCTGTAAAGACTTGATTAGGAAATTGTTTTTCTATGAAAGATTTCGGCGAAGCAACTTATTTGTTAGGTATCAGGATCTATAGAGATAGATCTTGAAGATTGCTTGGCCTAAGTCAAGGTACATACGTAGACAATGTGTTAAAACGGTTTAGCATGCAGGATTCTAAGAGGGGATTCTTGCCTATGTCACATGGTATAAGCCTATCTAAGGCTCAATCTCCTTCCAGTAAGGAAGAAAGAGAACACATGAGTAAAATTCCTTATGCATCTGCTATAGGGTCTATCATGTATGCCATGTTGTGTACTCGACCAGACATATCATATGCTTTGAGCATGACTAGCAGATACCAGTCTGATCCCGGTGAAGGTCACTGGACAGCAGTCAAGAACATCCTTAAGTACTTGAGAAGAACTAAGGATTCATTCTTGATATATGGAGGTGAGGAAGAGCTACTTGTAAAAGGTTAAACTGATGCTAGCTTCCAAACCGACAAGGATGATTCAAGATCGCAATCAGGTTATGTGTTTTGTTTGAATGGTGGCGCTGTGAGCTGGAAAAGTTCGAAGCAGGAAACAGTCGCTGATTCTACCACAGAAGTTGAGTATATTGCAGCCTCAAATGTTGTGAAAGAGGCCATTTGGATCAAGAAGTTCATTATTGAACTTGGGGTAGTTCCTACCATTGTGGATCCTATAAGTCTTTATTGTGATAACAATGAGGCTGTTGCACAAGCCAAGGAACCCAGGTCTCATCAACGATCCAAACATATACTTAGACGCTTCCATCTCATCTGAGAAATCATTGATAGGGGAGATGTGAAGATATGTAAAGGGCATACAGATGACAATGTTGCAGACCCATTGACAAAACCCCTTGTGCATCAGAAGCATGAAGGGCACACTAGATCATTAGGCATTAGAGTTATGTCTGAATGGCTCTAGTGCAAGTGGGAGATTGTTAGTATATGCACTAGAGACCTATATGTTTTTTTTGAACATCTATCACTTGTATCATATTATTATTTTATAAAGGCATTACATTTTGTTAATTCTTTTAAAATATAATTACTGTCCTTAGAATAGTAAGCTTAAACTTCATAAGAAATCAATTAGATGACTTGATCGTGAGATCTTATGAAGAACTATTCTTAAAATAGTCCCTAGTCAAATATCATATCAGGACAAAGATGCATTTTAGACTAGCATGTGAGTTCGTTGATGATCACATCTCACGGATCATGGATATGAGATATCATGTGCTCACATAGGTACACATTAAGAGTAATGGTGTACTAGAAAGACCCACCTTAAGAATGTTGCATGGATTGTTGCATAAGTGTCATGAACGTTTCTTAAATTGATTAATGTTATATGAAGTCCTTTGACCTGAAATCACTACGATTCCTACATAAGGAATTATATGTCTTAATTATCATCAAACGTTACCTGTAACAGGGTAATCATAAAGTTGGTTTTTGGACATATAACAAATTATGTGGTGGAATGTGAGTGCCCTAGATGAGATTTGTCCTTCCTATGTAACAGGAGTTATATCTGTAGGCCTCTTGATACCTTTGACCTGAAATCACTACGATTCCTACATAAGGAATTATATGTCTTAATTATCATCAAACGTTACCTGTAACAGGGTAATCATAAAGTTGGTTTTTGGACATATAACAAATTATGTGGTGGAATGTGAGTGCCCTAGATGAGATTTGTCCTTCCTATATAACAGGAGTTATATCTGTAGGCCTCTTGATAAAGTGAGACTGCAAAATGCATGGCCATGCTCAGGAGGATAAACATGAGATGTTTATTTTCTGTACAGTCTACTTGGGGATCAAGAAAATATATAAATTGAACTATACAAGGTTGACACAATCCATGCCCTTGTGTTCAATTAGATATTTGGACAAAGGGACAGATCATATAAATTATTATCATAAAATAGGATTTATCAAAGTTATTGATAATCTCAATATTTGGATAGTGATGTGTTGCTAGATACCTAATAAGTGTAAAATTAGCGTTATTTTCATACAATTTTTATTACACTTATCAAGGTTAAAATAATAATTTATTCCCCAAAATATCCCTTTTTATTAATATTTACAATATTTGTAATTATTTGGTTCAAATTTGAATATGATGCTATTTTGAATAGAAATCTGTTATTTTATGCAGATTTACAGGAGATTTGGAATGAGAGAAAATAGCATCAGAAAGGAAGTTGTTGCAGATTCAGAATTCAAATAAAGAGGAGATAATCATAGAATCTTGTCGATAACCTCTTTAATTCAAATTCAAATTAAATAAAAACAAAAATAATTCGGATAAAAGGGATAGAGGAAAACCAGATAAAATCAGAAAGAGATCCAGAGGTTAGATCCACAATTTAAGGAAAGTTGCGGCGTGTAACACGCTCCACACGCGCTCAGCGCAGGTGGAGCGCATTTCAGCCAGGCTTCACACGCGCTAAGCGCGCATGAAGCGCACCTCCTGATTAATGAAGCCTCGCAGTGACGTCAATTAATGAAAGGGGAGCTTCTGATTGGATAAGCTTCACACAAGTGACGTCAATTAATGAAAATGCAGCTTCTGATTGGACAAGCTTCACGCAAGTGACATCACAGCCTGATCTCTTAAGGTTTTCCATCTCTATAAATAAAGCTCTTTGCATAGGTCACAGAGTAGATCCTCGGGACCCAAGACACCGATACACATAAAGAGAGAGTAGTATAGGATTGAGAAAGGTGACAGATTTCTCAGTGGTTTGTAATGGCTACTATTTGTAGCTAAACTCTCCAGTAGGATTTGATGTAGTAGATTCAATCCCCTTGTGTATAACAATTCTTTTCCTTTTTATTTATGATTCTATGCTTGTAATTTATCAGTATCTTTATGTTGTTTGTAATGCATCACCTCCGCGCGTGCGCCGGGGTGGTAGGCTAGTGCTCTGGATACAAAAAGTGGAACTCCGGCTAGTATCAGAGGTAGGTGAGCATGGAGCTGTTCATGAATCTTATTCTCGGATTGCTAAAGATACTCGGTTTAGTCATATCGTAGTATAAGGATTGTATTCTAACGATTGGAGGTTCAGTGAGTGACACACCCCCCCATAGGTTCCTTATATGAAAGTATGGCTAAATCGATAGCACTGATTGCAAAATACGGGGAATGTTCGGGGTCGCCAAATGCCACTTTGAATGCCTGTAGAGAATAGCTTTTGGCGTTTATTTATGATGGTATAGAGGAATTTGCGGGTACGATAATTACCAGGCATGCCTTATAATTATTGTAAATAAACAATGCTATGGTTATTACAAGTACGATCGTAAATAAGGGAAAGGATTCACGTACACAAGGGGGGAGATGAAACAAAGTCAAATCCTAGTCCAAACCACTATTCTCCTCACTTTATCTTTGTTTTATTTTATTCTATTATTTTATTGCTTACAATCAAACTCTTTTGAAAACCGTGTGTATTGGAAGTACAATCACTATCAATATATAAATTACAACCGCTCCCTGTGGATACGATATCTTACTTACTCTAAAACTACTGGACTACTGGTAAACTTGCCAGGAAATCCATCAAGTTTTTGGCGCCGTTGCCTGGGAGCGGTGTCTCAATCTTTATCTTTATATATATAAATAGAGATGAGTCTGAAATTTATTTTGCCGCCAAAAAAGAGGGCAATTTTGGCAAAAAAAAAAAGCAAAATTCGTTTTCAAATTTCAAATCAGAAATCTTGAAGTTTTAATTATATTTAAATATGCATCATATTTAAATATGCATCAGATTTAGAGAGACAGTATTTTGATTTTATTTGAATATAGATCGATATGTTTTATAAATTTGATTTGATTCTAAAGCTTATTTGATTTGAATATAGTTGTATTTTCTAAATTTGATTCTAATTTTGTATTAAAATAAATTAAAATCATGGATAAAAGCAATAATTTGATTTGAGTATAGATAAATTGATTTCACTTAATGTGTATAGACCTGTTCTGATTCTAAATCTGATTTAATGTGAATATAAATACATAGGTTTTATAAATTTGGTTTGATTTGAATATAGATGAGTATTCTAAGTTTGATTCTAAATATGATTTGATTCTAAATTTGTATTATAATAAATTATAATCAATGATTTGATCTGAAAATTTATAGGTTTGCTTTTAATTTGTTTGTATAAATCCATTCTCATTCTAAATTTGATTTTATTTGAATATAGATAGGTAGTTTTTCTACATCTGATTTGATTTTAAAGTTGATTTGATTTGAATTTAGATAGGTGTTCAAATAAAGATTGTAAATTCGATTTGATTTAAATTTTGATTATAATAAATTAATATATGCAAAGTTGTGTTTTTGTCAATAGGTTAGAGAGACGTGATTTAGATTTAGAGAGACAGTATTTTGATTTTACTTGAATATAGATCGATATGTTTTATAAATCTGATTTGATTCTAAAGCTTATTTGATTTGAATATAGTTGTATTTTCTAAATTTGATTCTAATTTTGTATTAAAATAAATTAAAATCATGGACAAAAGTAATAATTTGATTTCAGTATAGATAAATACATAGGTTTTCTAAATTTGGTTTGATTTGAATATAGATGAGTATTCTAAGTTTGATTCTAAATATGATTTGATTCTAAATTTGTATTATAATAAATTATAATCAATGATTTGATCTGAATTTTCTGATAGTGGTCTCCTTACCATGTATATATATATGCAATGTTGAGTTCACTTTGTCAGATTTTCCATAGGCTATTTGGAATATATCTAAACATACAAGTATGTTTTTTGATTATGCATCATTCCTTTGAGAAAATTCTCTTCTTCTTTGTTATCAGTACTCTTTTCTTCTATTAAATTCATCTAATGTCATGCTTTCTTTACTTTTATTTGTTAGGTTTTATGACCTGATTTTTGTATTAAATTCTCTAACCTTTTATCTGTTTAAGGATGAATTGATGGATTTGATTCTTTTTGTATGATAAATTCTGTTTTTTCTTTCCAAAAAATCTGTTTCGTTTTGATAAATTCACTTGATAACATAATCCTATTTTAAAAAAATATGTGAAAAAACTATTTGTCCTTCTTCTCTATTATTAGTCCTATTTTCTGTTTTCATAGTTATCTTTTTAAATGTTTCCTTAACTTATTGTTGAAATGAAAAATTCACATCATTTTATGTTGAGTTATCAATTATGAAATGTTTTTTTAGGATGAATTGTTGCTAATGACTTTTTGATTACTGATAGCATGATGCTAATATTTTAGATTTTTTAAGCATTAAATATTGATTCACTCATGATAAATTCCCTTTATAACATGCTTGTAGTTAACATGTGATTGTCATATATTTCCATGTCACAACTACCTAATAGGATGGCGAATAGATTTTCCTTGATCAATGAAATTAAAGTTGGGAGAGTTGACTGGAAAATTAAAGTAAGAGTGATCAGTTTGTGGACACCATATGATTTTAAGAATCCTGGAGTCATTTCAAGTATGGAAATGATTCTTGCAGATGGAAAGGTTAAATTTTATTCTGAAATAATCATTTCTTAACACTTTTTTAAAGAGGTTTAGTAATTGTAATATATCAACAGCCAAAATTATAGACTCTTATTTAGAGACAATTTATGATTTTTCTTTCATTTCAGGGTCACAGAATTCATGCTACTGTAAAACGTGCATGTTTGGACTCACACCTAAACATGATTCAAGAAGGATTTACCTATGAGATGCGCAATTTGGCAGTTGGTCAGCCTGAGCTCAATTTGAAGACAATTAAACACAAATTCAAGCTCAATTTTATTCAATCAACAAGAGTTATCCCTACAAATGATCACCATATTCCTGTTAACAATTTCCAATTCTTTTCATTTGATCAAATTATTCAAGGTCAAGATGATGGCTGCTTATTTGGTAAGTATCTTCATATTTTTGGCATAAAATGGAAATTTTTTTATGTGCCAATTACTGATTTTTTACTGTTTTAATAGATGTTATTGGTCATGTTGTTGAGAAAGATGACACTAAGGAAAAGGACAAAGAAGGGAAAAAAAGTAAACTGATTGATGTTGTCCTTGAGGATTTGGAGTAAGTACATTACAATAGAGGTTTATAATCTTATTCTTGCATGGGGTGTTTAAAATTAAATGTACCACTTTTCTTTCCCTCATTGTTCTTAATTAAATCACCCACTAACTTTAGCACATTTGTAATTTCAGCAAGAATCGTCTCATCTGCACTCTGTGGGGTAATTTTGCGGATCAAATGTTCAACTATCTGAATACAACAACAGATAACAATGATAGTATTGTTGTCATTTTGCAGCTTGGAAAAAGGAAGATATTTAATGGTAAATTTTTCTAAAATAGTTTATTATTGTATTCAATGTTTTATTTACTTAATGAGTTATTTGTATCTGATGCGTACATTTGTTTATCTTAGGACAAGTTGGGATTTCAAATGCTTACAATGGTACTAAATTGCTAATCAACCCGGATGTAGCTGAAGTAACTAATTACAAGGAAAAGTAAGCGCATGCCTGTTTAACTAAACTCAATTTCCTTTTGTTATTAATTGATATTCATTTTTTTATCTTGCTTTTCATTATTATGCTCCAATATAGACTTCAAAGTGGGGACTTATCTTTGACTCAAGTAGTAAGCCAAATGTCTTCACAGCAGTCTCTTTCATTTTCTGATGGTTTGCTTGCATTAAGAAGAATGACTATTTCAGACTTAATAGAAAGCATTCAGGTTAGGGAATGTTTATTTTATAAGTAGTTTTGTACAATTATTTAGATTACTATTTTAGTCCATCATTAGGAACTAATTTTGTTCTCTCTTCATTTTTAATAGACAGCCAATGGATCATTGTTGGCAACCATTATAGAAATAGATCTTGACAAAGATTGGTGGTTTCAATCATGTTCTAAATGTTACAAACATGTTGTCGAGATGGGGACAAAGCATTATTGTGAAAAATGCAAGATAACTGTTGCTGTCCCAAGGTAAAACTAGGATTTTAGTTTATGTTCTTATTCAAAGATGAAACTGATTTTAGTTGTTGTCCCATATAATATGCGTTTTTAAATTGCTAATTCGATCAGGTTTAAAGTGAATGCAACTGTGATTGATGAAACTGGGTCAACATGTTTGATCATGTTTGATGGTGTCCTTTCTAAGTTTTTGGGCAAAACTGCTTCTGAGTTACTTGGGGCAAATGATAAGGTGGAATTTACTTACCATAATTCATTAAAACAATCATGTATGGTTTTGAAAATTAGTTTTCAGTTCAAAATTAATCTTTTGTTTTTCAAATTATAGGCAAAAGACAAAGGATATTGTCCCCCTGAGATTGATGCATTGGTGATAACATGAAGGTGAATATGAATAGATAATATAATTCTTTTTAGTACCTACTTTTGAATCATTATTTTTTAATCGATTCATTTTAATTTTGGTTTTTATTTGTATATAGGATAAATCTGAGCAGGAATTGTCAGCCTCTAAAATTGAGTTGTCTCGACACATTGAAGTAAGTCATTTTATATAAGTGTTAGATATAGATGCTATTACCAATTTGAATACTGTTTTCTTTTTTGTGGGAACTATTCAACTTAGATGTATGATTATGTTATGAATTTGCATTAAGTTTTTATTGTTTTTAATTTTAATGTTTGATATTAGAATGTGTGATTGTTAAAATTTGGTTGATTCATTACCACTTATTGTAGCTTCCATTAATTTGAAAGGGATGTTAATACTTTTATTGAGGACGTTAATACTTTTATTGGGGAAGTAACGGATTTCTTTTAGTTTGAATAATAATTATGATCATTAAAATAGTTGAGATTATTTCTTGGTCATGTTGATATAGGAAATTTTATCAGACGATGATGGCGAGACTCCATCGAGCAAACAAAGTGGGAAGAGATCTATTGATAATGCTGAAATTTCACTAGCCATCGATGATGGAGGCACACAGAATTCCAGTACAAAATTCCCCAAAAAAGTGAAGATCAAGATAGAGACCAAGGACTAATAGCCCAATGACTAAAATGGAGCTGCTGTTTTTTTTAAATAATACTGCGTAGAATTACACTCTGAATTTGGGCAGGATTAGTGAATTTTACTTGGCCATTCGTTTTTTGAACCATTTTACGCCAGTATTTATGAACTTGAATTCTGTGTTTAGTTATGCTTATCGTTATCGTTATTATAATAATTATATTATTTTGTCATGAATGGAAAAGGCTGAGTTTCCATATTCAATTAATACCGCACCTGGGCAGTGGTCAGTAATGGGATTTGAGTCATTGGAATGCAGAAACATCCTTGAGAAGATGGAAAATTGCATTAATAAACAATAAAATGAGGTTCATTCACCTAATAATTAAAACTTTATATTTTCCTTTTAGATTCCAAAAAAAATCATTTAATAATTCAATTAATTTTTAACAATTAATGAAATCATTGGGCTATTAGTTGGGTTGCATCCTGATTCATCTTTTTTGGCCTCATTGAATTACTACAACATTTAGTTATTTAATTAATATGGCACTTACATCAAACAAATACATAGGTTTTCTAAATTTGGTTTGATTTGAATATAGATGAGTATTCTAAGTTTGATTCTAAATATGATTTGATTCTAAATTTGTATTATAATAAATTATAATCAATGATTTGATCTAAATTTTCTGATAGTGGATCATTATTTCATATTTTAATTTATGTACCTGGTTAATGCTTTGATTATAATCAATAGGTTAGAGAGACATGATTTAGATTTAGATTTAGAGAGACAGTATGTTGATTTTATTTGAATATAGATCGATATGTTTTATAAATCTGATTTGATTCTAAAGCTTATTTGATTTGAATATAGTTGTATTTTCTAAATTTGATTCTAATTTTGTATTAAAATAAATTAAAATCATGGATAAAAGCAATAATTTGATTTGAGTATAGATAAATTGATTTCACTTTATGTGTATAGACCTGTTCTGTATCTAAATCTGATTTAATGTGAATATAAATACATAGGTTTTCTAAATTTGGTTTGATTTGAATATAGATGAGTATTCTAAGTTTGATTCTAAAAATGATTTGATTCTAAATTTGTATTATAATAAATTATAATCAATGATTTGATCTGAATTTTCTGATAGTGGATCATTATTTCAGATTTTAATTTATGTACCTGCTTAATGCTTTGATTATAATCAATAGGTTAGAGAGACATGATTTAGATTTAGAGAGACAGTATTTTGATTTTATTTGAATATAGATCGATATGTTTTATAAATCTGATTTGATTCTAAAGCTTATTTGATTTGAATATAGTTGTATTTTCTAAATTTGATTCTAATTTTGTATTAAAATAAATTAAAATCATGGATAAAAGCAATAATTTGATTTGAGTATAGATAAATTGATTTCACTTAATGTGATTTGATTTGGAAAAAAGGGCTAATTTATTAGTTTCCAAACTCTGATGTTTTTACTTCTAATATTATGTCAAAGACAAACGAATTCAATCACAGGTGGTATTTTCCAAATATCTCAATTCAACATGGGTAGAGAATTATTGCTTTTATCCATGATTTTAAGTGAAATCAAATCAAATTTATCTATACTCAAATCAAATTATTGCTTTTATCCATGATTTTAATTTATTTTAATACAAAATTAGAATCAAATTTAGAAAATACAACTATATTCAGATCAAATAAGCTTTAAAATCATATCAAATTTATAAAACATATCGATCTATATTCAAATAAAATCAAAATATTGTCTCTCTAAATCTAAATCATTTCTCTCTAACCTATTGATTATAATCAAAGCATTAAGCAAGTACATAAATTAAAATCTGAAATAATGATCCACTATCAGAAAATTCAGATTAAATCATTGATTATAATTTATTATAATACAAATTTAGAATCAAATCATATTTAGAATCAAACTTAGAATACTCATCTATATTCAAATCAAACCAAATTTAGAAAACCTATGTATTTATATTCACATTAAATCAGATTTAGAATCAGAACAAGTCTATATGCATAAAGTGAAATCAATTTATCTATACTCAAATCAAATTATTGCTTTTATCCATGATTTTAATTTATTTTAATACAAAATTAGAATCAAATTTAGAAAATACAACTATATTCAAATCAAATAAGCTTTAGAATCAAATCAGATTTATAAAACATATCGATCTATCTATATTCAAATAAAATCAAAATACTGTCTCTCTAAATCTAAATCACGTCTCTCTAACCTATTGACAAAAACACAACTTTGCATATATTAATTTATTATGCATCATATTTAAATATCGCTGATAAAAAATCTGTTTTATAGTGTATGTAAAATTTAAATTATGTTTTATAGCGTATATAACATATTTAAAACCTGCCCTTTATTTTCTCTAATATGCATCATATTTAAATGTCCCTTTTTACTTATTCAGTGAATAAAATAAAAAAAGTGAACAATAATGAAAATATTATTCACTGTTTACAAATTATATTATTATATTATTTTGTAAAAGGAATATGTTTGACGATATCTATATAATATCATCATGGCTAAATGTTCTTTTACATTTCTTTTATAAACATTGTTTTTTTATTGTAGAATTTTATCATATTGTAAGATTCATTTTTTGATTTTGTATTAACTATAATTTTTAAATTTTTGTTTAATTTTTTTTCTGAATGCTAAATTTGATTTTTGTTGTCTATTAGAGAAGTACAAAATTCAAAATGTCTCGAATTGATGAAAATAAAAGAAAACGAAATGAGGTTGGATTGACTACTCAGATCAAAAGGGTTCTGAATGATAATGACAACATAAATTTTGAGGATGGAAGCTCAAATGAAGTTAATAGTAGATATGTTGTCGACCAGAGAGTTCCAATGTCCATCATTACAAATGGTATGTCATATCGAACCGTGCACCGTAAATTATGTGATCTTAATTAATTTATGAATTTAATTGCAAACATGAAATCCCATACATTTTTTATGCAGAAAATTGTGTTCCTCCTGTTTTGACTTCTAATAGTACGGGAATCAATGACTTTTGTACCCCACCTTCACGCAATATGAGAAGAACTCAGACCACTCCATTGTCTGATGTTACAAATGGTAAAAATTTATGATATTCCAATTAACTAATGAAATTTTTTTATTACCATATATTTAATATTTAATATCACTCATACTTATTCTAACTTATTTTTTCTGTTTTAAATTATAGTTAATGGAATGTCTGTGCAGAGAAGCCGCTTAGAAACGTTTGGCTAACTATCAACTGGCTCATCATCCCATAAGTCAAGAAGTATTGGTCATGGCAATGGTTTTCGTGCAGGAAAATTTGTGCTAAAATCAAGGCTTACACCACAGCTGACTATGCTTGAAAACATTACTCAACAATCCACAGTCTCAAAACATGTTGATGTCATTATATTATCAGGTATTTTAAATTTATTTTAATGTTTAAATATTTTCCAAACTATGAAGTTGCATTCCTTTCTTATTATAAAATATGTTTTATTTTTTTATTATTTTTTAAATATGAATTGATTTTTTTATTTTAATCTTTTTTTTTCAATAGATGATGATGAACCATCAAATACTCAAAATGCTATCGCATCAGATGAAAATTATGAGCCAAATGAAAATCCTTTTACAGTTGATCTTGGTGAGATATTTTGATGAAGAGTTATTTAAATTTTAATGTTTTATTAGATTATTATTATAAGATAATAATTGAGGTGGCTAAACGTAATAATCATATCTTATTATTTAGTGAATTATTATAGTTTTATGCATATTGTGGTGGAAAAATTTTAAGTAAATATATAAGAAGTATGTTGGCTACTATTAATCATATAATTTCGCATATATTAAATTCCTTTATTAGGTGATGAAGACACTGATGTGCATAATGATGAAGAGGTTGATAGCGAAGTAGAATTTGAACTAGATGTTGAATCTCCTACAGGTTTATTTATTATGCAAATTTATATTTTCATGATTTAGTCTTTCGTTATAATAATATAAATATTACAATTTTCTGTAGATTATTTTGACGTAGGGGATCCAACATGTGAGTGCTCATTTTGTGGAGCTTTATTATGGTATTCTGAGCGTGTGCAAAAGTCATACAGAGCATCGAATCCTAAATTTTCACTATGCTGCTTGCAAGGGAAGATAAAGTTGCCATACTTGATGGAGCCTCCTCAAATCTTGAATGATTTGTTTAATAAGAAGGATAAAAGAAGCAAATTTTTTTTGCAAAATATTCGCTCATTCAACATGATGTTTTCATTTACCTCTATGGGCGGAAAAATAGAAAAGCCAGTGAATGATGGCAATGCTCCTCCAATTTTTGTTATGGGAGGAGAAAATTATCACAGAATTGGGAGTTTACTTCCATCAATTGGTTCACAACCCAAGTTTGCCCAACTATACATTTATGATACTGAGCATGAGTTGACAAATAGAATGAATGTTGTCGGGTGAGACTAAATTTTCCCATTAAGTAATTTATATAACTTTCATGTATTTATTTCATATATAAACAAAAATGTAATCCTTTTTCATTATTCAAATATGCATAATGGAAGATGATGATGCAGAAATACACTCTTCAATTGTTAAAGACATTAAGGACATGTTGGACAATTATAATCCGTATGCAAAAACATATAGAATGATTAGAGATAGATTTCAGCAAGACAATATAGCAGATGTGAGGTTGAGGCTTATAGGAAAAAGGGGAGGGGATGGAAGAAGATATAACTTACCAACAACATCTGAAGTAGCTGCATTAATTGTAGGAGATTTTGATGTTGGTAATGCAGAAAGAGATGTTATTGTTCAAACACAAGGAGGCTTTTTGCAACGTATCTCTATCATAAGTTGTGCATACTTGCCGTTGCAATATCCTCTTCTATTTCCTCGAGGAGAAGACGGACATAGAAATGATGTGCCATACAATGAGTATTCAGAGGAATCATCGAGAAAGAGGAAAAAAGTCACAATGAGAGAGTTTTTTGCATTCAGACTTCAACAAAGACTGTAACATCCCAATCTTTTGATAGGTTAATTGTGAGATTTATAGGTTAATTGTGTAGTTAGAACATTAGGGAATAAGAGAAAGGAAGTAGGAATAGGTAAAGTTTGAGTATAGTGGTTTACTAGGACTTAACCTTCGAGTTTGGTCACTGGTAATCGATTACCAAGAGCTGGTAATCGATTACCAGAGAGTTTGGATCATGGAAATCGATTACAGGAGCTAAGTAATCGATTACCAGAAGGTCTGGCCCCTGGTAATCGATTACATAACCCTTGTAATCGATTACCAGCAACCTGGGTTCTTAGTAATCGATTACCAAAGGTGGTAATCGATTACCAGGTTCCCAGAAGGGGTTCTTAGGCTATTTTTGCCTTCAGTAATCGATTACCAGGGTTTGGTAATCGATTACTGAGCGAAAATATATATACCCAGGACGCGAAATTCATCAGAATTTTGAGAGGAAACCTAATTTTAGAGAGAGAAAGAGTGGGTCTAGAGAGAGGAAGTGCCGGAACGAAGTAGAAACGTCGGGACGAAGCTAGGAATCACATTTCTTCCATCTAAACTACTTGGATTTCTTCTTTGTGGTGAGTAATTCTCACTTAATTGCTAGAATTAGGAATTGGTCTCCAACCCATGAACCCCCTTCTTTCTCTCCCAATTCTCTGAAATTACTTGATGTTATTGTTTGTTTGTGATTGTGTATGATTGATTGATCAATGGGAGTGATTTTAATCGGTTAAAAACGGATCGATTCTTGATGATCGTTAGTTTCGAAAGTTTCGAAATTCTCGAAAGTTTCGAAACTCTCGAAATGTCGAAACGCTCCGTTCTTTTCGATTAAACTCGTTCCGGAAAGGTAAACTAAGAATCGGAAGTCGATTTACATATTGGGATTGATGAGTATGTGTGATGGTTGTCATTAGGCACCGAATCTCCTTGGTTTCGAAAGGTTCGAAACGTCGAAATTGTCGAAATTAACGAGATCACGATATTTATCAATTCCGAAATGTCTAAATTGGTTGTTCGATCAAAGTTTAAAGATTAAAGGACTTCGGTCAATAAGGGGCTTCGGCCTATGTGAGGGTGGGATTCGTCCCCGGGGGAGATATCCCCCGTAGTTCGAGCTCGAGTCTAACTCTGTAATGTGATGTGTACATGGCCTAGTGGCAAAGCATACAAGAGCATCCTTATGCATTTGTTAAGTTATGAATTATGAATGGAATGTCTTATTTGTCATGAATAACTGTCCTGCATACATGCATAGAGATTTATTCACTGAGATTTTTATCTCACCACGCGTTATGTGGATTATAGATGTCCAGGTGCCTCCTCCTCCTCAGAATGCACAACCATGAGATGGTTATGGTGTTTGTGGAAGATGACTATGTCCTTTATTTTGAAGTATTGTAATTGAATGTGACTTATGTATCTTTTTCTTATAATTCAAGTAATGTAGCCTAGTAGTTAGTAGAATTATGAAATTGGGCATGTAATAGATCCTTTGGGGTATTGTTAATGTAAGAGAAACTTTATTTGTAATTTGAACCCTTTTGGTATGTAAAGACTTGTAGAAGTCATTCTAACTTAGTTGTAAAATGGACTGTTATGTGAGTGAATGGGTAGAATGATGTTTAGTTTAAAAGACTTCAATTTATATATATTGTTTACTTTAAATTATCTCGATTTGTTGGTATTGTGGATGATTTATAGAACGGGTCGATATTGAAATGAAACATTATAAATTCGAAGTCAAGAATTTGGTTTCCAACGGATCAAATTCTTGCTTATGAAATTTAAGGTGTGACAAAGACTCAGAGCAATCTCCGTTGTTGAAGTCTAAACGACTTTTCCAACAATTTTTGGTGGATGCTTATAGCATGATAGAATCATCCCGTCTTACTTACTTAAGAACACATCAAAAAGAATTGAGGGCGGAAATGTACAAAGGACTTTCTGAAGCAATTTTGAGAGGAGAAACAAATCCATCCACATCAGGAAAGCGCATTGTATTGCTTTCATCTTTTACTGGGGGTGCAAGATATATGATTCAAAATTATCAAGATGCTATGGGTATATGTAGATGGGCTGGGTATCCGGATTTATTCATAACTTTCACATGTAATCATGAATGGCCTGAAATAATGAGATTGATGACAAGCCAAGGACTAAGATCAGAGGATAAACCAGATATTATTTGCCGAGTGTTCAAGATGAAGCTAACCCAATTTATGGAGGATATTAAGGAGGGATCAATTTTGGAAAAGTCAAAGCATGTAAATGACTATATTATTAGCTTTTCTTCCATGTTTATTTATATAAATTGAAATGCCATATATGATTGATAATTATCCTAATAATGACTTAACAAGGTACTTATTTATGTTGTAGTCATATATACCATTGAATTTCAGAAGCGTGGATTACCTCATGCACATATTCTGATATTTTTGCATCCTGAGCATAGATATCCAACTCCAAATGATATTGATATAATAATTTCAGCTGAAATTCCTGATGAAAATGCTGAACCGGAATTGTTCAAAATTGTAAAATCTTTAATGATTCATGGTCCATGCGGTCCTCAAAATAGAAAATCTCCATGTATGCAAAATGGGAAGTGCATGAAATACTTTCCTAAGAAATTTGTCGAAAAGACTTCTATCGATCAGGATGGTTATCCCGTCTATAGAAGAAGAGATAATGGAAAGGTAGTTAGAAAAGGAGAATTCTTCATTGATAATAGATTTGTAGTGCCATATAACAAGCATCTTCTCCTTAGATTTAATGCACATATAAATGTTGAATGGTGCAATCAAAGCAGGTCAATAAAGTATTTGTTCAACTTGGAGAATATTTGCATTTGACATTCACTACAGGCAGCCTTCAGTGGAAAGACTATCATTTCACTTGCCAAATGAGCATGTTGTTGTATTCCATGATAGTACCTGCATTGATTCACTTTTTGAAAAACCCCGTGTTCATGAATCACAATTTTTGTCATGGATGGAAGCCAATAGCATATATCCTGAAGCAAAAAATCTTACTTATGCTGAATTTCCCACAAAATTTGTTTGGAATGCGCAAGACCGATATTGGACTCCAAGAAAATCAGGTTTCTCTATTGGAAGGTTGTATTTTGTTCCACCAGGAAGTGGGGAACTTTACTACCTCAGGATATTGTTGACTATAGCTAGAGGACCATCATCATATTTGCAGATAAGGACTGTAAATAATGTGACATATCCTACCTTCAAAGATGCTTGATATGCTATGGGTCTTTTAGATGATAACAAGGAGTACGATGATGCAATTAAAGAAGCAAGTCATTGGGGCTCAGCAACATACTTGAGAAGGCTATTCACAACATTGTTGTTATCAAATCAGCTTTCAACTCCTGTATTTGTTTGGAACAGGACTTGGGAATATCTGAGTGATGACATTCTTCATAGACAAAGATCACTTTTGCAGCGAAATGGTATGTTAACTTCATCTAACTTATTATCTTATGTCGGAAACATTTTTCATATATTTTTAATCTATGGTTATATTTGATATTGTTTTATGTATCACAGATTTAATCCTTACTGAGGATGAGCTCAAAAATTTGACCCTTGCAGAATTAGACAAATTGTTGCAGAGTAATGGTAAGAGACTATCTAATTTTGCAACAATGCCACAACCAGATTTCATATCTCTTAATCAATCAATGAATAGGTTGATTTTTTATGAGCTAAACTACGATAGACAAGCATTGGCTAATGAGCATGACCAGTTATTGTCTAAAATGACTTCTGAGCAACGGGAAATTTATAATAAAATCATGACATCTGTGTATGATAACAAAGGAGGATGTTATTTTCTATATGGATATGGAGGGACTGGGAAAACTTACATTTGGAGAACCATTTCAGCTGCTATTAGATGCAAGGGAGAAATTGTGCTTAATGTGGCATCAAGCGGAATAGCTGCTTTACTAATCACAGGTGGTAGGACAGCTCATTCAAGGTTTTCTATTCCGATTAATGTGGATGAGCACTCTACTTGCAATATTAAGCAAGGAAGTGATTTGGCAGAGCTGATTGTCAAAGGAAAATTAATTATTTGGGATGAAGCACCAATGACACACAAGCATTGTTTTGAAGCGGTAGACAGAACATTTCGTGACATAATGCGTTTTTCAAAAGAAAATAGCTTAAATAGACCTTTTGGTGGTAAAGTGATTGTATTTGGTGGAGATTTTAGACAAATACTTCCTGTAATACCGAAAGGATCAAGACGGGATGTTGTTCATGCCAGCATTAATGCATCATACCTTTGGAAGCATTGTCAAGTCTTGACATTAACAAAAAATATGAGGCTTCAAATTGGCTGCTCTGATCTGGATGTTGAAGAAATAAAGTTATTCTCAGAATGGGTGCTTAGCATTGGAGATGGAACCATTGGGAAACCAAATGATGGAGAGGTCAGTATTGAAATTCCCAATGATTTGCTTATATCAGATACTGTTGATCCTATTGCTTCAATTGTGGAAAATACTTATCCATCATTATTACAAAACATGCATGATCCATTATTCTTTCAACATCGAGCTATTTTAGCTCCAACAAATGACATAGTTTTCAACTTGAATGAATATATGTTGTCATTGCTTCCTGGAGAAGAAAGAACATATCTCAGTTTTGATAGCCCGTGTACAGAAAGTGTTGATTTCAATTCTGCAGATGATATTCACACTCCAGAATTTTTGAATACAATTAATTCATCTGGTCTTCCAAATCATGTCTTAAAGTTGAAAATTGGTGCGCCAGTAATGTTGTTGAGAAACATTGATCAGTGTTCAGGTCTCTGCAACAGTACAAGGCTCATTATTACTCAGTTAGGAGCTTATGTATTAGAAGCAAAAGTCATCTCTGGAGTAAATGTGGGGCACAAGGTATTCATTCCTAGACTGTCATTGACTCCTTCAGATAATAGAATTCCTTTTAAGTTCCAGAGAAGGCAGTTCCCTATCGTTGTGTCGTTTGCAATGACTATCAATAAAAGTCAAGGTCAATCTTTGAAGCATGTTGGAATTTACTTGCCAAGGTCTGTTTTCTCCCATGGCCAATTATATGTTGCAGTTTCTAGAGTCACCAACAGAGGAAAATTAAAATTACTCATAACTGATGATGAAGGACATGTTTCAGATTCAACTTCAAATGTTGTATACAAAGAAGTCTTCCAAAATTTACAATAGGTTTGAGCTTAAATCTTTTCAATAAAAATCATTATTATTATCATTGTTGTTGTTATAATTATTATTATAATCTTTAATTATTATTTTTAAATTATTAATATTATTCTTATTATGATATGATATGATTATGATTATGATTACTTTTTTTATTGTTCAAATATTTTTATTTCAAATTGTCTTCGATTTATGACTATCATATACTAATTACCTTTATAACTTTTCAACCTATTTTTTGCAGGGCATCCACGAAACTTCTTTCAATGTCTACTTACTATTTTTTATATAGTGGGAAACTACATATTTTTGGACCAATATTGTTTTATATGACAAATGTTATGAAAAACTGTTTACTGAAATTTTAGTTAATAAGTCTTTTCAATCAAGTTTACTATTAATATTAATTTTTATTATTAATTGATCATGTATTCTTAGATAAATCTAACACTCCACTCTCAATCGTTTCCATCATATTCTCGCCCCGTGCATCGCACGGGTTCCCCACTAGTTTGTATAATTTTAGTTGATTGTATTTTCGATTGTTTCAAAATTTTCAAAAAAATTATATTTTTAAATTTTAAATTTTGTTTTAAATTTTTTTCTTTTTTATTTTATTTTTGTATTTTATTTTTATTAAAAAAAATTTATTTCTGAAATTGAATTTTGAAATTTATCTTATCTTATCTTCAATGCTTATCTTGTTTGAGTTCTTTTAGGAATTTAGGATAAGTAAATATCTTATTTCAAATTCAAACTCTATCTTAGAATTTTAGGATTTTATTTTTTATTATTTTTATTTTCATTTTTTTTTAAATATATTTTGTTTCACCTTCCTGGGCTAACAATTGTTTGAGATTCTTGAATAGTGCTGAAGACAGGTATCTCAAAATCAATTAATGGAAGGAACACAATCCAGAAGGAGGACTTTGGGAGATTATATCATGCCTAAGGGGATATTTCATCATTCAAGTACTGCTCACCCAATTTATACAGAAGCTGTGGAACTTGAAGAATCACATCTTCAACTTGTTAAGGCTCAACAGTTCGCAGGATTGACACACGAGGATCCAAATAATCATCTTTTTACATTCCTGGAACTAGTTGAAACTATGGGTTTTGAAGAGAAGGACAAAGAAGCTGCATACTTACGTTTATTTTCCTTTTCTCTTACAGGAAAAGCCAAGGATTGGTTAATGTCACACCCCAATCGAAGTCTGAACAATTGGAAAGTGGTAGTAGAAAAATTTGCAAGAAGATTTCGTTGCAAGCCATGTTGCATTCAAACCAAGGCACACACTTCTTCATTCAAGCAAGAATCAAAATATTTCTCTCATGCACCGATTCAAGATGATGTTTCACCCCATAAGCAGATCTTTGAAGATGGACTCAGGAGGTTGGAGCAGTCATTAGAAGCACTCAATAAGAAGATAGCCAACCTTTCTCAGCCACCGCAAACAGTTCACGCTTATCCTATCCAGTCATCACAATTAATTTGTTTGCCGAGGTGATCATCTCAACGGTGACTGCTCTTTTCCAGACATTCAAGAAGAGGAAGCTGAAAAAGTGGAAATTGAAGAAGCACAAGAAGAGGAAGCTGAAGAAATAGAATCAGAAGAAGTTGATAAAGAAGATGAAGAAGAAGAATGTGAAGCAAAAAAAGAAGAGTTCACACATTCAGAAAAAGACTATTTTCAGCTATATTGTGAAAGAGAAGGACTATCAGTTGACCTCGTGCTAGAAGAAATACAAAATATATATTGGAAGTTTTCAGCAAATGCACCACTCAACTCTGAAGAGCAGTGCGATGATATCAACGATAACCTGGCTGAAAAAAAGGAAGAAAAAGAAGGTGCGGTAGAGGTAGAAGAGGAAGAAGGAGAGGATGAAACACAAAAGATGGTGCTTGAAGAAGAATCTGACTGTGAAAGGGAAAAAGAGAAAGGTGAACCTGAAACAGAGGAAAAAGGTGAACAAAGGGATGATGAATCAAAGCCCGAGGAAGGAAGGGAAGATATATCAAGACCAAAGACCGTGCCTTATCCAACCAGTCCTGTAAAGGAAGATCAAGAAAGGTATGGTACAAGTAATAATCCTTCCAGACCTCCCAAAAGAAAGGCATGCAAGCACACTGACCAGAACAAGGCAAAGAGAAGGAAAGTCATCCTAGAATCAAACTCAGATCCTAGAGCCAGATTGAAGATCAAGTGGTCAGAAGTGTTTCATATCAAGGACCCCTGCAAGGCAAAGAATTTGAGAGCAACCAATGGTGAATCATCAAGGCTTCAAGAGAAAAAGACTCATGCACCTGAGAGCAAGAAAATAAAGAAAAGAAGAGTCAAGCCAAGGGAGTCAGAGGCATGGTCTAATTCCAAAAAGAAGCCCAAATGCTTAAAGACATTTCACACTACAGGTTGCTCCAAGGCAATGTTATGGGGAGGCTTATGTGCCAAAGAAAGGAAGGGTGCAGCTCACAAGCTCACCAAAAGATTTCAGTATCAGCCACCCTAATAGAGCAGGCGTCGAGCTATCAGACATTAAACAAGCGCTTCCTGGGAGGCAACCCAGAGATTTTTAAGTTTTTAGTTTGTTTTCTTTTGTTTGTTTTCTTTTTAATTAGGATTTTTCATTTTTTTTAGGATTTAGGAAATTTTTAAAATTGATTGGAATAAGTTTGTGAAAAATAAAATATTTTTTAATAGGAAGTAGCAGAAAACGTGACTAAAAATTGCAAAAATCTCATTCTGTTTTCTACGCTTCACCTGCGCTAAGTGCAGGTAAAGCGCAAAATTTCAATTTTAGTCACTGTTTTTTGTGAGCGCAGGTGAAGCGTAGCAGTACAAAATTTTAAAAAAAAAAATCTTCTATTTTCTCATGTACTACTTCTCTACTTCCTAAACTTTCTTTTCACTTTTTCCACTAACAAACTTCAATCAATTTTGAAACTTTCAAAGTTCATGCATATTTTTCTTTTATTTTTATTTTTTTTACCAATTAAAATCTTCTTCTATTCTGTTTTCATGATTTTCACTTTAGGATAGCAACTTTAAGATTATGAATATTATTGATTATATGCTATCTTAAATGTATTTTTGGCTGTGGGGAACATGAAGAACAATTTGCTTGATTAGAATACTCTTTGTTTTGTGAGTTATTAAATTTGAAAGTGTTACGCTCTATTTCTTTCAAAAAAAAAATTAAACTCTCACTTTCTATGGATTGATTGAATACTGGCAAAACAAATGAGTATATTCTGTTTTAGGAAGACATTACTAAGTGCAGTGAAACTTTTGCTGAAAATAATTCATTATGCATGCAATTGGTTAATGATAGGCTTCCATGTTCTTCATGAATAGATGTTTGCAATAAGGTATCATTGAAATTAATTTGTTTTTAGCAACTAATTGTTTTTATTTACCTTTTCAGATACCAGGACTAAATTGCTAGTCTTTCCCGTGGTTTTAGCTCACGAGGAAAAGACATGAAGAAAAGGATCATAGAATATGATCCCATGAGATTCAAGATATATCAAGACCCACAACCAGGAACGCTGTTTGAAGAGTTCCGGATATTCTAGCAGTGGCCTGGGGACAGGCCTATTCTTCCAGGAGGGAGGTGAAGCAGCAGCAGCTGAAGAATATGATAAGGACCCACAGGATACAAAGGATGAAGATTGACATTGGTGTTTTTCTTTCTTTTTATTTTCTATTTTCTTTTATTTTATAGGAATAATTATTTTTTTTAATTAGGATTAGGACCTAGGAATTAGGAAAATATGGAAAAAATTTCAAAATTTCTGAAATTGGGCAGTTTAACTAACCAGATTAGGAAAGAAAAGAGGTCTTGTGATTGTTGGACAAGTGGCCTCACTAACTTAAGAGGGGGGGGTGAATTAAGGTATTCGAGACTATCTAATCTTTTCCATTAATGAATTATCTTTCCCTAATTATACTTAAAAAGTTCTTTTCAAAGATGAAGAATGAATGTTAATGCTTAATATAATGAAATTATAAATGCAATAAGTAAGGTAGAGTTAAGGGAAGAGAGATTGCAAACACAATTTATACTGGTTCGGCCAACCCCTTGCCTACGTCCAGTCCTCAAGTAACCCACTTGAGATTTCCACTATTCTTGTAAAACCCTTTACAAGAGATGAACACTCACACACCTTGGAACCCCTTCCCTTGTGTTGAGTTTCACCAACAAACCACGAGAGGCACCCTCTCTTAATCACACAGTATGAGAAGAAATTGTTTAAACAATATGAACTCTCTTTTAGAGTAGATAATACAACTTGAAGTTCCTATAAGAATCCTTAATAATTTGTAAGTGTTTTGGCCAAAATGATTCTTAAAGAGATTTCTCACTTTTTGTTATTTCACATTGTAATCTCCTGATTTTTCGAAATGAAGACACATATATATAAGGATGAAGATGAAACATTGTAATCCTTGATTAGAAGTCATGTTTCTTTAAGATTTTCAGAAAAATCAATATGGTAATCGATTACAAGGGTTTGGTAATCGATTACACAGTTCAGTTTTGCGAACAGTTGTGCCTGAAATATCAAATTTGAATTTCCTGCACTCTGGTAATCGATTACATGTTTTGGTAATCGATTACCAGAACCAATATTTCATTCCAGAAGTTGAAAGCTTGCTGGTAATCGATTACACTCCAACTGGTAATCGATTACCAGTTCAAAATATTTATTTTGAACTTAATTTTGGTTCATAAAACATTTTTGCATAAACTTTATTTTAAAGGCCAAATTACTTGCAAAGTCTAGAATTCTTTTAACACTTTATCTAACTAGACTAATACTTATCTAACATCACTTGTAGTCTTGATCTTGTATTGACCTTTGCTCCTTGCTCTTTCTCTTTCTTTTGCCAAATTCTTTTTGTCAATCTTGTGAACTCATTTTCTTTCTATTGGCATCATCAAAACCTGCATATAATATATCTACAAGTATATGCATCTACAATCTCCCCCTTTTTGATGATGACAACCATCTTTAAGGGAAGAAAGAAAAAATAGTTTCAAGTATACATATATCAATCATTTCCCCTTTTGTCTCCCCCTTAATATTTGTCTTTTTAGAATTATTTGGGGATAAAATAAAATTTCAATTTCATAGTCTTTTCCTTTCCTTTTCTCTCCCAAATAAACTTTTTTTTAAATCTCATAACATAGAGTTCTTTCCCTTTTTTTCTCCTTTCCCTTTCTCTCCCCCTTTGGCATCATCAAAAAGAATCCAAGAGCATCAAATATATACTAAACAATATATATCCATAAGTAGTAAAGTATTAGCCAAATAGTGTATCTTTTAATTTAGAGAAATCTAAGATTTCTAACTCTCTTCTAATTTATTTCCAAATAACCATTTAGATCCTATAATTTGAATGATCACTTGGTCTATCAACTAGTTTCCATACATGATTTCTTTTTAAATTGATTTAATTTTTCTTTCATAGCAATAATCCAATGTTTATCTTTTAAGGCTTCATCAATATTTTTATTTCAATTTTATAAACAAAAGCCATATATATCTTCAAGAGAGAGTCTAGTTGTTACCCCTTTTGAAAATTCTCCAATGATATTGTCAAGAGGATGATCTCTTTAAAGTCTTTTACTCTCTTGAAAAATCCATGTTGATTTCTTTGTTGTTGTCTCCATAAATGACATGTTCATTGTTTTTGGGAGTAATGTTGATAAATTTTGAAGTATCTCCCTTCATGTGCTTGGAGCATCCACTATTTCGTTACCATTGAGAATGCCTTGCCATCAAGCACACCTACAACACAATTCTTAACTTTTGGTACCCATATCATCTTGGGTCCTTGAATGTTAGTTTTGGGTAAGGTGCTTTTTGGAACCCAAATCATGTGTCCATTTTGAACACCATTCTTTCTTATATTACAAGTATATGCACTATGTCCCTTTCTACCACAATAGTTACATTTAATAAATGGACTAGTAGGCATGTTATATGAGACAAAGAAATTTTTGTAAAGCTTTTGTTGCTTTGAAGGATCATATCCTAATCCAGCTTTATCAAAGACACATCTTTGGTTTCCTAAGATGACATCCAAATTATTTTTTCCATAAGTGAATTTTGAAAGAATAGTATTTAACTTTTTAATTTCCTCTTGATGTTTTAGACATGATGTGCATGGATGAGTTTGCTTAATCTTTTCTAAATCAATAATGAAACATAAATTTTCATTTTCAGAATTCACTACTTTAAGTTCATTTTTAAGATTTTCCAAATCTTCATTTAATTTAGAAATTTCCTTTTCAAGTTTTGTAGTAGTTTTCTTATATGATGAAACTAGTTTTGCTAGTCTAAATGATTCTTTATGTAAATCATTGAAAGCATCTTGTAATTCATCAAATGAAAAAGATATGTTATTGTTAGAAGATGTTACCTCTTCTTCACTATCGTAGTCTCTAGCCATAAATCCCAAGTTAACTGTTTCATTCTCTGAGTCACTGGAGCTTATGTCATCATCATCCCATGTGATGTAGGCTTTCTTTGCTTTCTTATCTTTGAATGTCTTCTTGTTTGATTTTTCCATTCTCTTCTTGTAGATTGGACATTCTAGTTTTAAGTGTCCTGGTTGATTGCATTCAAAGCACCTTGGGGTTGAGGAGGAATCTTCTCCTTTCATCTTTGTGTTGAATGTAGATCTCTTTTGATTTCTTCTATTCCTTAGGAATTTGTTGAACCTTTTTACAAATAGATCAAATTCTTCGTCATCATCCAAATCTTCATCTTTTATGATCTCTTCTTCTTCATGGATAGATGATGATGAAGCTTTGAGGGCGATGCTTTTCTTACTTCTATCATTTTCTTCATTTTGATTTAGTCTTAATAGTTCCAATTAATGCTCTTGAAGTTTCCCAAACAGTGAAGCAAGAGACATTGTTGTAAGATCCTTTGATTCTGCAATTGCTGTCGCTTTTGGTTGCCATTGCCTACTCAAACATCTTAAAACTTTGTTAATAAGATCTTCATTAGGAAAGACTTTTCCTAAAGATGCAAGATGATTAACTATATGCGTAAATCTCTTTTGCATGTCATGAATGCTTTCACTTTGGTTCATCCTAAATAATTCATATTCATGAGTAAGGGTGTTTATTCTAGATCTTTTAACATCACTTGTACCCTCATGTGTTACTTCCAATGTATCCCACATTTCTTTTGCACTTTTGCAATTAGAGACTCTAAAATATTCATCTATGCCTAATGCAGATGTAATTATATTTTTGGCTTTTAAATTGTATTGGACTTTTCTTTGGTCATCTTTACTCCATTGATCTCTAGGTGTTATTTTAACTTCATTCCCTACTTGTGTTGAAGGAATAAAAGGACCATTTTCTACAGCATCCCAAATATTTAGATCTATTGATTCTATGAAAATTTGCATTCGAGATTTCCAATAATGAAAACCTTCTCCATTAAAAACAGGGGGTCTATTGAATGAGTTTCCTTCACCGAAAAGAGAATTAGATGAGGCCATAGTTAATCTTGAGGCTTCTAATCCTTAAACAAGATACAAGCTCTGATACCACTTGTTGGACAAGTGGCCTCACTAACTTAAGAGGGGGGGTGAATTAAGGTATTCGAGACTATCTAATCTTTTCCATTAATGAATTATCTTTCCCTAATTATACTTAAAAAGTTCTTTTCAAAGATGAAGAATGAATGTTAATGCTTAATATAATGAAATTATAAATGCAATAAGTAAGGTAGAGTTAAGGGAAGAGAGATTGCAAACACAATTTATACTGGTTCGGCCAACCCCTTGCCTACGTCCAGTCCTCAAGTAACCCACTTGAGATTTCCACTATTCTTGTAAAACCCTTTACAAGAGATGAACACTCACACACCTTTGAACCCCTTCCCTTGTGTTGAGTTTCACCAACAAACCACGAGAGGCACCCTCTCTTAATCACACAGTATGAGAAGAAATTGTTTAAACAATATGAACTCTCTTTTAGAGTAGATAATACAATTTGAAGTTCCTATAAGAATCCTTAATAATTTGCAAGTGTTTTGGCCAAAATGATTCTTAAAGAGATTTCTCACTTTTTGTTATTTCACATTGTAATCTCCTGATTTTTCGAAATGAAGACACATATATATAAGGATGAAGATGAAACATTGTAATCCTTGATTAGAAGTCATGTTTCTTCAAGATTTTCAGAAAAATCAATATGGTAATCGATTACAAGGGTTTGGTAATCGATTACACAGTTCAGTTTTGCGAACAGTTGTGCCTGAAATATCAAATTTGAATTTCCTGCACTCTGGTAATCGATTACAGGTTTTGGTAATCGATTACCAGAACCAAAATTTCATTCCAGAAGTTGAAAGCTTGCTGGTAATCGATTACACTCCAACTGGTAATCGATTACCAGTTCAAAATATTTATTTTGAACTTAATTTTGGTTCATAAAACAATTTTGCATAAACTTTATTTTAAAGGCCAAATTACTTGCAAAGTCTAGAATTCTTTTAAACACTTTATCTAACTAGACTAATACTTATCTAACATCACTTGTAGTCTTGATCTTGTATTGACCTTTGCTCCTTGCTCTTTCTCTTTCTTTTGCCAATCTTGTGAACTCATTTTCTTTCTATTGGCATCATCAAAACCTGCATATAATATATCTACAAGTATATGCATCTACAGTGATTAATCCCAAAATCAATTAAGATTAGGATACTTCACATGAGAATCTATCAGGGTAGTCAATTAAAACCAATAAATATTTTATCAAGGAATTTAGCCAAGTAACCGGTGAGTTGAGAGCCCAAACAGTAAATTGAGAGTTTTTTTCACCACTGTCTGTCAATTTTTATTGGTTGAGTTTTTGGATATTTTGCTACTTTTGGAAAATATGGAAATGACAAAGGCAAAAATTTGTTTTCAATATATCTGCCCAGAGCCAAAAAGCCAACCTTGGTATAATTTTTCCAATTTTTGAATACCCATTTTGAGCCTAAATTGATTATTCTTGTTCACCCAAGCCAAAATAAATATTTATATCCTGTCCCTTACACATTTGGGATAGAGAGCAAGGTGGCAAGTGAAAAATAATGGGAAGAAAAGGTTGAAATTCCAAGAAGCAGGTATAGAAAAACAAAAAGAAAAAGAAAAGCACTCCCCCTAAAATCAAAAAGAAAAAGTGAGTAAATTGAATAAGTTGGGGGGAGTGCATCTTCAAACAAGGAAAGAGGCCTGCAAAGAAGAGAAATAAATCAAGGAAGAAATGGTGGAAGGAGAGAAAATCAAAAGCAACATCCAAAGATGCTCTCTATTCCAGATGTTTATTGTTTATCCAAGAAAAACCATAATTTCTTGATAACCCATCCTCATTACAACCTTGAAAAGACCTTTTGATCCATATCAACCATAAACAAGCTTAGGAATTAGAAACGACTATCAATCTTAGTTGTTCAGCTGTGGTGAAAATATTGAGGGAAACAGTACCTGTGAGCATGAGTGAAATTCCTTGGTATTTTGTCTATTGCTTTAATTTCTACTCCTGAGAAAATTCAAAATCACTGATTATGTTCTAATCTTGGTTCAATCATGGAAATATCTCTTGATCTTAATTTTTCTTGATTTGGAAAGTGACTTCTGCCTAATAAAGAGATAAAAAAAAAAATTCTTGTAGTTGTTATCAAGGGTGTTTTGAAATTTGACTGCAAGGGTTTCTTGCTTGAGGACAAGCAAGAAATTAAGTTGGGGGCTATTTGATAAGTGTAAAATTAGCGTTATTTTCATATAGTTTTTATTACACTTATTAAGGTTAAAATAATAATTTATGCCGCAAAATATCTCTTTTTATTAATATTTATAATATTTGTAATTATTTGGTTCAAATTTGAATATAATGCTATTTTGAATAGAAATCTGTTATTTTATGCAGATTTACAGGAGATTTGGAATGAGAGAGAAAATAGCATCAGAAAGGAAGTTGTTGCAGATTCAGAATTCAAATAAAGAGGAGATAATAAGAGAATCTTGCAGATAACCTCTTTAATTCAAATTCAAATTAAATAAATACAAAAATAATTCGAATAAAAGGGATAGAGGAAAACCAGATAAAATCAGAAAGAGATCCAGAGGTTAGATCCACAATTTAAGGAAAGCTGCAGCGTGTAACACGCTCCACACGCGCTCAACGCAGGTGGAGCGCATTTCAGCCAGGCTTCATACGCGCTAAGCGCGCATGAAGCGCACCTCCTGATTAATGAAGCCTCGCAGTGACGTCAATTAATGAAAGGGGAGCTCCTGATTGGATAAGCTTCACACAAGTGATGTCAATTAATGAAAAGGCAGCTTCTGATTGGACAAGCTTCACGCAAGTGACATCACAGCCTGATCTCTTAAGGTTTTCCAACTCTATAAATAGAGTCCTTTGCATATGTCATAGAGTAGGTCCTCGGGACCCAAGACACTGATACACATAGAGAGAGAGTAGTATATGATTGAGAAAGGTGACAAATTTCTCAGTGGTTTGTAATGGCTACTATTTGTAGCTAAACTCTCCAGTAGGATTTGATGTAGTAGATTCAATCCCCTTGTGTATAAGAATTCTTTTCCTTTTTATTTATGATTCTATGCTTGTAATTTATCGGTATCTTTATGCTGTTTGTAATGCATCACCTCCGCGCGTGCGCCGGGGTGGTAGGCTAGTGCTCTGGATACAAAAAGTGGAACTCCGGCTAGTATCAGAGGTAGGTGAGCATGGAGCTGTTCATGAAGCTTATTCTCGGATTGCTAAAGATACTCGGTTTAGTCATATCGTAGTATAAGGATTGTATTCTAACGATTGGAGGTTCAGTGAGTGACACACCCCTCCATAGGTGCCTTATATGAAAGTATGGCTAAATCGATAGCGCTGATTGCAAAATACGGGGAATGTTCGGGGTCGCCAAATGCCACTTTGAATGCCTGTAGAGAATAGCTTTTGGCGTTTATTTATGATGTTATAGGGGAATTTGCGGGTACGATAATTACCAGGCATGCCTTATAATTATTGTAAATAAACAATGCTAAGGTTATTACAAGTACGGTCGTGAATAAGGGAAATGATTCACGTACACAAGGGGGGAGATGAAACGAAGTCAAATCCTAGTCCAAACCACTATTCTCCTCACGTTATCTTTGTCTTTATTTTATTTTATTATTACTCACAATCAAACCCTTTTTAATAACTGTGTATTGGAAGTACAATCGCTATCAATATATAAATTACAACCGCTCCCTGTGGATACGATATCTTACTTACTCTAAAACTACTGGACTACTGGTAAACTTGCCAGGAATCCCATCAATACCGCTCACTATTTATGAAATTAAATATAAAAGGGTTTTATTTTAATATCATAACCAAATATTAAAATCCTATTGGGTCACACGCATACAACAAGCCACTAGGAAAAGGATAATAATTCTAATTTAATTTAATTAGAATTATTATAACATAATGGGCCAGGCCCATAAGTATGAGGGTTAAGTGAGTGAGGGGATAAAACCCTACCCACCACTCTATAAATAGAGCATGAGATGCATTACCCCGGACACATGAGCAATCGCTTCTTACTTTCTAAGGCTACTAGCAGAGCTGAGGAAGGTTTCCTAGTTTGGTTGTTGGCGTGGATACCAATAGAGACGTGTCTACTCTTGCCTCATTTGTAATCCTAATAAGGTACGACCTTTCGTTTCAATACCTTTTATGCCTTGATTCGTGTTTTCACAAAACGATTATAACAAGGGAGGGAATCCATTTATTTCCGTTGCACCCTAACCACATGCTTGATTCCCTTCATGCACATTGTTATCGGCCATTTGTTGAATAATAGGATCCGCAAGAGCCCCAAACACATCTGCAATCCTTGCCATTTGCCTAGCCAAAACATTATAATTAGTATTGGTTGTCAGTACTAATGGATTAAACATTGTGGCCATCTGTTGTGTTAACATGTTCACCATCTCATGGTTACTTTCATCCATTTGTTGTCTCAATGACTGCAATGTAGAATTCATAATGGATGAACAATTTCCTAAAATAGGATTAACATTTGGTCCTCTATTTGTGAAAGGCATCGTTGTTGGACCAATTGTTGACATCGTTGGTGGAGTCGTTCCAGTATTTGGAAAGAAACCATAAGGTAATCCATAAATTGGATTCCCACTTTGAGTCATAGAAACACTACTAGGAACAAGGATGCTAGGAACAACTTGACCCATTACTAGGTTTTCTGTTTAAGTTGCAGAGACAGTGTGATCTCTATTAACACTACTATTTTCGTTCCCCCCAATATTGTCATTATTTTTCACTGGCTCATTTGCCTGGGGTTCTGGACTCCCAGTATTTGTAGATGCATTCCTATTATTGTTTCCATTCCCATTTCCTACAAGTCTTGCGTTATTAGCCATTTGAACAGATATTGTACTACCACTTCTCAAACGCATACAAGATCAGTATCTAAAAGAATAACACACATTACTTTCTGACAATATAGTTCCACCGGGCGTGCCAATTTGTTTGTGGTGATAAAAGTGAATCTCGAAAGAATTGCTTTTAAACACTTTGATTCTATGATCAATATGGGACTTAGAATCTGGTTGTCTAAAGGAGTTCTTTTTAAAAGTAGGTTTATAGTGTTTTCAATTTAAATAATTCGAAATATCTCAATCCTAAGATCTTAGAACAAAGTTATCTAAAGTTAATCAAGTAAAACTTGGATTTACAGTATTGAAAGTTAGAAAGAAAAAAATTACAAGAAAATGATAACAGAAAAATAAGAAGATTGAAAAAAAGAAAGAAATACAGAAAATGTAAATGCATGAACAAAATAAAGTAAAGAACAAAGAACAATATAAAAGTATTTGCATTAATGAACAAGTGGGTGGAATCACTTATCACCGATTAGTCGCTAATGGAATGGATGTTATGTAACACCCACAATTTCCCCTACCGGTATATAAATAAAATAGAGAAAGTTTTAAAATAGTAATAATAATAATTTAATTATGAAGTATTTGGGAGCTGTTAATAAACAATCAAATTCATATTTTTTGAAATTATCCAACCATAATGATAAATAAAATTTTTCTAGAGATGTGTTTGAGAAAATGACCTAAGATGCCCTTAGTAATTATACAGTTAAGGAAAATATAGATTTAATTATGAAAAATAGCTAAAACTTAAAGGGATCTATATTTTTTGTCAAAATAAGTCTTAATATAATTAATAATGAATTTTAGAAATTATTTAGAATTTTCTGGCACTTTTGGGCAAAAAGACCAAAATGCCCCTGGTTAGCAGTGTAACCCTAATCAACATATGAAAATTTGTGGAATAATATGGACAATATACTTTGAACCTTAAAAGTGGATTTGAAAATGATATTTATAACTTTATAGAATTTTTGTATGTAAAACCATAATTTTCTATCTGCTTACTCTTATTAAAAATTAACCATTATGAGCGAAAACTGGAAAAATTGGGAAATAAGAAAGTTTAAGTGAGAAGTGAGTTCTAATCACGTTTTTAGGCTTAAAATAGGTTAGAGCAATTATAGGAATTTTTCTAGAAATTTTAGAAAATTTTGGTGCAAAATTCCCATTTTAATAACCCCTACTCTTTCTGGAACTGGGCCCGAATACTCTTGATTCGGGCCAGAAAAATCTGCAGCATCTTTCCTTCTCCTTCTCCCAAGGCCGTGTGTGAGGTGTATGGGTGCATGTAGAAAGCTTGTTCAACACCCTTCCTTAAGCCAAAAGTCAAAAGAAGTGACATAAAGCCTTAAATGTCATGAATTAGTAAGACACTTGTCCATTTCTTCCTTCCACCTTACATGCAAAATTAATTCCTTTCTCCATTTCCCCCAAGGAAAGCCGTGAACCCCCTCCCTCTCCATCCTCTCCATTCTCTTCAAAAATTCTCCATTTTTCCTTCACATTTCAAGAGAAAGGTTCCATCTTTGAACCTTGATCTTCAAAAATCTATCCTCCAACCTTGTAGAATCTTGTTTTGGTGATCAAACGGAACTAAAAGAAGGAGCTGTTTGGGATTTGTGGCTGCACCTTTTCTTGAAGAAATTTCCTTAGGTAAAGGGGGGGAGAACCTTGAATTCTAGTAGGATTGGTGACTAGAGTTAAGGATTACCCTTGATCCTTGTCCCTATCCCTTTTTCTTTTGTAAAAATGATATTTTGGAACCTATTTCCTTGAGGAAATGGTTCGGCTGTTTGCATGTGGTTTTTATGTGTGTTTTAGAATTTTTTATGATGCTTGAAATGTGCTTGTTTGATAATTTTGGATGCATGCAAGTTATGACATTGGTTGGAAAGAAATTTTTCCCGTTTTTACATAGAGCTGCGACTGTAAAATAGCGACCGCAGATTCTTTCACCGTTGGATCGGGCTGAAATTTTGACAGCTGGTTCAGGACACCTGGTTCTTCATTTTGAACGGTTGGATCGTTAATACGAAATCTTGGTTGGGAGATATTTGGTTCGCACAGTAGCTTTATATTTAGGATTTTATTGATGAAATTGCTTGATTAATGTGCTTGTGGATGATCGTGCTTGAATTTGGGAATTTTGGAAATTGTTGGATTTTGGTGTTCTTGATGAACATTCATAGTGTTCATCCTTGTTCTTCGTGTTCTTGAGTATGTTCATGAGAAACTCATGAAAGAATTTGGTTTGATCTTGTTTTGGCCATGAGAAAAATGTTAAAGTGTTTATGGGCCCTAGTGGTCCAATAAGCTAACCATTTAAAGTGGTAACTAAATTAATTGGAAACAAATTTTTGGTAATTCATATAAACTAAATTCGGGTACAAAAATAAACCTAATTAAAAGTCACCCTAAAACCCATAATATTGGATGGTAATGTGAAAAATTGGGCTCCTATGAGTTACCTAACCATTGAGCCTTAGTTTAGGGCCCAATACCATAAAAAAAGGGTCAAAAGACTCATCAAAAGTCAACCAAAAACATTTCATGGACTTGGGCTTAGATTAGAGTTGGGCTTCAACTCTAATCCAACATATCAAGACTAAAACTTAGAAATTAATTAGTGGGCTTAGCTAATCCAATTTGTCTAAGTTAATTAATTCACCCCACTTAAGTTAATTAAGTGAAGAGTAATTAATTAAGACTAAAGTTAATTAACCTTAATGAAGATTTACTTTAATCTTAATCATTAATTACTAATGAAGTATTAATCAAGTAATTAAGACTTAACGGTGATTTAGAACTAATTAATCGTAATTATATCAATTATAATTAAAAGCTTAATCCAAGATTAAGGAAGAGATTAGGGGATAATTAGGAATTAATTAGGATCTTAAGTAAAGTAATTAAGACTTAATTAAGGAGAATTAAAATTAATTATAGTCTAATTAAGGAAGATTAATCAGGATTAAAGGATAAACCTAATCTTAATTAGACATGCAAGATGAATCAAGATAGGTAACACTATTCATAAGACATAACCATATGTCTTAGTAAAATATAGGACTTAAGTGAAAGCGGTCATTGAATTTAAGAAAAACATTAGTACAAATTAACTTAAAAGTTTATAACAAACACACTCTTTCTGCATAAGACTTGAGAAGCTTAGTGAGAGAGTGTGGATTCAACCCAAGATGGGGTTTGGTTTTCCTTGTGAGGGAAAGACATTGAATCGGGCCGTACCACGAGAAGTGGTGACGTAGAATGATTCAACGTGCTTTGCCTATAAGGACTGTGTATGCCGAGAAAGCATTGTTTGGTTTTCCTTGTGAAGGAAAGACATTGAATCGGGTCATACCACGAGAAGTGGTGACGTAGAATGATTTGATGTGCTTTGCCTATAATGACTGTGTATGCCGAGAAAGCATTGTTTGGTTTTCCTTGTGAAGGAAAGACATTGAATCGGGCCGTACCACGGGAAAAGTAGTGACGTAGAATGATTCAATGGGCTTTGCCTGTAAGGATGTGTATGCTGGCGAAGCATTGTTTGTGTGAAATGCATCATAAAGCATTGATGATGTTCCAGGTGAAAAACCTTACGACCTAATATGGCAGTGACACTTGGTACAGTATGAAATCGGTTGGGAAGGGTGCACTGGGTTTTGCAAAGAACGCCAACGGGTCCTCAAAAGGGACGCCAACCCTGAGGATAGCCTAGCTCCTGGAAGATCTCAGAGGACGTAGGTTAGCTCCCTACTGTCGAGTTCGTGGAACCCAGCTTAGCTATTCTTGTCGCTCTCAGGATTTCGGGGTCAGTTGAGATTGTCTGGAAGACGGATAAAATGATTTGGCCAAAATATATGAGCAATGCTCTTGTACCGACGCTAGGACAGACTCTAACTCCTGATACGTTGTACATATAGGTCGGGTAGTTGCTGTTGTGCTCAGCGGATGGTGATGTTTCCCTGGGCCCTCATGCATTGCATGGTACATAGTAGTTGCTTGAGATCCTTGGTGAATGACGTGGTTATTTGCATTGCATGAGCATATCACATCATTTTATGACGTTGTGACCTTCTATGTGAATGATTGGATTTATTGTTGTGTGAATTGTGTGAATTCCCGTGTTTGTCTACTTTAGTTATCATATCCTGCGTTAAGTGAGTTCATGTAAAGTGTTCTCACCCCCTTGTCTTTCTTTGTTGTTCGTTATCATATTGGTACCTAAAAGGGCATGGACTCTGGAAGGATGCACATTGTTCCGAAGATAGGCGTGGTGTTTAGGTCGAACTGGATCTTGTCTAAGTCAAATGGTAGTGTTTAAGGGTGTACATGAGCAGCAATATTCTATATAGATAGGGTGTAGTCAAGTAGAGGATGCACTTCTTCTGTAATGTAGCATGCTAAAATTTCAACCTAGATGTACGTTATTTCCATTGTAATTTTGATTAGTAACAGATTGATATATTTAGTACCAATGTATTTCTTCTTGTTTTATCCCAAATATAATTTATTAATATGCTTTACAAAAAAAAAAAGCAATCACCAACTTTCCTCACTTTATTAAGAGATAAATTAACAAATCGCAATCGAGTTAGTCGAGTAATACCCGTCATGGATGAGGGTGTTACACGTTAGGAGTTTCAGAGTTTCAGTATCAATGAATGCCAACCTTTATTACATCATGAATTTTCCTATTTATAGATTTCTAAGGCCTAACGGCTAACTAATGTACATGAGATACATCAACAGTCTCCATGTGTTGGCAAAATGCATGGTTGCCACGTCTTCTAACAAACAGAAAATTGCTTCTTCCTTTTTGAACTTTTACAAATGCTCCACCAGAATTCTAACATTTGTCTTGGACAATAGGTTTCCAATAACTGCCATTAACTATTTCTTCAAATCTTGACTTCCCTCGAATGTACCTTCCTTCTTCAGAAATATTTTCGAAGTCCTTCAAACTACTTTGTCCTTCGATTCTGCAGTAATTGTAAAATCGAACATCTTCTTCGATTTTTCTCTTCTGTATAACTTAGAAATATTTTATGCTTAATCTTCCTCGAAACTCATGTTCTTCCTTAACCATTTGTCTTCCTTGGCTTTGCCACGTGTCAATCCTCTTTGGCCAATTTTTTGGTGGCCTTTGAATACCGTCCACCGTCCACTTATCCTCATTTATGAAGCCTTCATTGATTGGCTCACTCTCGGACGAATTTATTATTCTCCCTTTCTCTTCCCCTATAAATAGGAGTTCCATTTCAAACATGTTCTTCATTCCTTTCCATTTTCTCTTATTCTTCTCTTAGTTTAAAATGAAGAAGCTTCTTCCTTTGGCCACTACGTTCGACCTAATCTTTAATGATTTTATTTTTATAAGGTCGACGAGGTATCCAAAGCTATAAGCTTTTTCAATCCTTTTTAAGGATTTCCTTTTAGGTCGAACGTACTAGCCAATTCTCACAGCTTTTGGTCTTCACTTCATCTTTCTTACTTTTTCGATTGAATCACAGAGCTGCGCAATCAAGTCTGCAAAATGTTATCATCTTGGTGGTTCAATCAAAGCTTATGGAAGAGAAGGAGGAAGAAGAGGTCCGGCAGGCAGGAGTCAAGTACATCCTGTAGTATAGAATAGGTTATCCTTTTATAGTAGAATACATAGGATAGATTCTTCCTTTAACATGTACTTTTAAGATTGTACTCGAACTTTATGTAATTCGAATTTCGTTTGTTCATGAAAAAAAGAAGTTATCCTTGTCTTTTCTTAATATTCGAAATGTTTCTTTTTTGAATTTTTTTTACAACTCCCTTTCAAATCTTTAATGAATTTAACTTTTACTAAGTTAATTTAGCCAATGATCTTTTCTATTTCAATGTTCTCGAAACTTAATCAATTCGAACATCTCTTGTCTCTTTAGATTCGAAGATATTGGCTTTCTCACAACTTAGTTATATTTCATCCTCCAACTTTACAATATTCTTTTATCTACTCAGAAGCTTAAAATGAACCTTCTTCGATTTATAAAAGACTTAAGATTCATATAATTCGAAAGACTCAGAAATGGAATACCAGCAGATGCCCCCAAAAATATTTTCTTTCAAGAATTGACTTATTTGAATTTGAAGAAAGAGATATTTTTTCAAACAAACATTTGGTATTTCTCGTAACAATAATTCAAAAAGAGGAGGGAAAATCTAAAATTCTTTTTAGATAAACCTTTCAATTTCTTATTTAATTTTTTAAAGTTCCAGTTATTTAATTAATAAAAATAACTGTCAATCCAAGATTTTAGGGCCACTTTCCCACATTCCTAGAACGTGTAATTGACTACTTTTGTTTCTTTTCATTTGCTTATCATAAGTAAGCAAGAAAGAATGAGAAAGAAAGAAAACAAGAAAGCTAGAAGGAAGGAGGAAAGCAAGCAAGAAAGACATGAGGAGAGAAGAAAGAAAGATCGCAAGAAAGAAAGAAAGCAAGATATGAAGAAAAAAGAAATAAGAAAGGAAGAAACAAGGAAAGAAAAGAGAAGGAAGAAAGAAAGAAAAAAAAAGAAGCAAGCAAGAAAGAAAAGAAAAAAGAAAGAAAAAGAAAAAGAAAGAAAAAAGAAGGAATGAGAAGGAAGCATAAAGTAAGAAAATAAGCAACGAAGAAATAAAGATAGAAGAAATCTAGAAGAAGGAAGGAATCAATCAGAAGACGAAAAGAGAGAAGAATAAAAAGCAAGAAGCAAAAAAAAAAAAAAAAAAAAAAGAAAAAGAATAATGAAAGAAAAAAATCAAGAAATAATAACAAAAATGAGAAAGAATGAAATAAAAAAAATAAAGAGAAGAAATTAAAAAAAAGAAATAAATAAAATCAATCAACAAAAAAAAAAAAAAGAAAAAATGAAGGAAGGAAGCATAAAATAATAATTAAGCAAGCAATAAAGAAATAATAATGAATATAATGGAAAAAGGATGCAAGCAAGAAGAAAGAAAGCAAAAGCTAGAAAGTAAGAAAGAATAATAAACAATTAAAGAAGAAAAAGGAAGCATGAAGTAAAACTAAAAAACAAGAATTAAAGAAACACGAAATTGTGGAGTAGAGGGAGGAAAAGATGAAGGAAGAAAGCAATCAAGAAAAAGAAAAAAAAAAAGAGAAAGCAAGAAAAAAAGGTATAAAGATGAGGAAGACAATCAAGAAATAAAAAACAAGAAGAAAAAGAAATAAAAAAAAAAGAAAAATAAAGAAAATAAAAAAAGAAAGCAAAAAAAAAGAATAAAAACAAATAAATAAATAAATAGAAATAAATAAATAAAAAAAAAAATAAGAAAAAGAAAGAAGAAAATAATTAAAAAAAAAACATATAAAGAAGTAATAATGAAGGAAACATATAAGAAAATTAACAAGCAAGAAAAGAAAAGAAAGAAGAATGAAAAGAAATAAAAAAAAAGAAAGCAAAACGGAAAGAAACAAAAAGAAGGAAGGAAGCAGGAAAGAAAGAAAGAAAGAAAAGAAGAAAGAAAGAAGGAATGAAGGAAGGAAGCATAGAAGTAAGAAATTAAGCAAGCAAGAAAGAAATGAAATGACACTACGCCAAATTTAGGATATAAGAGCACCTACTTTAGGGAGCTCCTGTGTTGGTTAGCGCCTAAATTTATCGTTTTAAAATCTGGGTGCTTCAGATTTGGGTCGGAGCGCCCTTACAGTTAAAAGTTAGGGCGCTCCATCCGCGTGCCCTGAATTTATAATTATTTTCTCAAATCAGGGCGCTCCCATACATGCCCTTATGAACCCAGTTATTTTTTATATGTTGTTATTGAAGGCGCTTCCTGGAAGCGCCCCTCCCAGTAAAAACATTTTTTATATATCGATGTTCAGGCGTTTCTTGAGAGCATCCTCCCAATAAACTTTTTAGAGCATCCACAATGGAGCATTTCATTTTGGGTGCTTCCAATGGGACCCGTTTGTACATATCACTCATTTCTACTGTTCCCAATACAAGCATCTCTAAACACTTTATCTCTACAACAGAGCAACTCTCTTTAATTACTTCCCATAGATCCCAACCTATCATAATATCATTTTTTTATTATTATTTTAACCCATTTGATTGTTGCTTCCTAAAGCAACTATGGCCCGAGAAGCAATTTTGTTGAGTTGCTTGCAATGGTTGGAGCCCATTAAACACCGTTGCTTCATTGGCTCAATTGCTTCCCTAGCTCTTATCGTAGATGCTCTCAAGGTGCTTATCTCTAATTTTTAGGGCTTTCTCCTCAAACACAAAAACTTAAGTTTTTCGCTCACACATTCCAGGGACTGCAGACCTCACTTTTTTCCTCTCTCCCTCACTGCCTTTACGTCCCACCGTCGTGCATCGTGAAGGAGATGTCGTCCGTGAAGAGCTGTCTCACTAGTCATTCGCTTCGTCTCCATCGCCCACCTTACCTCTTTCCGTCGTCGTCTCTCCCTCGACTTTCCTCCTCGCCGCCGCTGCGTCTGTTCGTCGTCCCCATCCCTCGGCCTTCCTCTCTTAGTCGCGGCTGCTCCCCACCTCATCGTCACCACATGCAGCTGCTAGAGGTAGCTTTTGAAGGGGCATCTTGGAAGGATCCAAATTAAATTGCTCTGATGGTCATGCAAGCTATGTTGGATTCTTGGAACAAGGTAGCTAGAGGTGTAAACCACTTGTTCAGTTACTAAAATCTTTGAAGTTACTTTGTTAGGTAGATAATACCTGCCAATTGAAGATTGAAACTCATGATAGTTTTTTGAATATGTTTTATAATTTTGTTCGTCATTGAATTGATAATTCTTATTTTTTTTTCTTGACTCAATGGGTGGGACGCTGTGAGATTGTGTGAATGGTTGGGTTATTTGATCTTTTAGCTACTATTCCTTAACTTGGAAGTTGAAAGGCTTAAATGCTTAACTATGCCTAAATCTCGTTAACATTGGTGGTGCTATCACATTGCAAGGTGGCTTAGTTGCATCTAAAATTTCTTGACAATTCTTGATTCCCTTATTGGATTTTTGGACTTATATATTCTATATGATGTATTTCCTATTCTGTTTAGATAATGATGTATTTCTGCATGTGGTTTTCAAGATAATGTATGAATTTTCATTTTTCTTGCTTCTAATTTTAAGATCATTGGCCACATTTTCATTTTTCATGAAGGTATATAGTTTCTTTATATATTGAGATTTTATAGAAAAAGAATAGTATTAAATACGTCATTCTGATTTTGATGGAAATGTGGTTCTATATTATGGCTTATTTCGGTCAAGGGTCATGTGCTGCATGTCTTAGCTGTGATATGGCAAATATAGACAATGACAATGGTGATCTAGATAAGAGGTTCTTTATTTTGTTTCCTTTCCATGCATCAAGTCTTCATGGTTACATGCAATAAAGATGCATTATTTTTAAAGTTAAATTTTGATTCTTTGGTTGTATGCGTTTTAAATCCTTGTCCTTTCCGTTGAGGGAATGTAAGTTAATTGGTTTGCGATAATTAACATCACTACTCTTAATATTAGGTTGCTAGTGCATTGGCTAACTTAGCTGCTCATGGAGATAGCAACAGTAACAATGTAACAATACAGGCAAGAAGCTACTTGTGCACTTTTGGAATTTGTCGTTTGATGGTAGAAATCGAGAAGCCATTGCAGCAACTCGTGGAGTACAGGCCTTGGTATGTTTAGTAGCATGTTTAGCTCACTATTTTTAATAGAAAAATTAATAGTATTATATAGACAGAAAAGGGTACAGGGGAGGGTTAGAAATCTTTCAAAAGAAACTGCAAAGCTAACTAAGAAAGGAAAAAAAGGAAAAACCTGCATTTCCAAAGGACAGTCAAGTACCGTCGATTCTCTTGACAACTCAGACCTTGGTATGTTTAGTAGTATATATGGATTTTAATTTGATCAAACAAGTGGTCATTCTATATTTTCATTATAATTCTACTCTTGTTTATACTTGTATTCATTAATGTCGGTCTTTTTTATCATAGTATTGCCATTGGATGAGAAGGTGGAGTTGCACCTTTGATTGCGCTGGCACGATCTGAAGCAGAGGTAATTTATTTCCTTGATGTCCAATGTCTGTGGAAATGTTTATTTAATCAATCCTAGGCAACTGCATAACAATGCTGAAAACTGTCCCATATTTTTGGATTGATTAGTACATTGTTAGTCTTATTATTATTAGCAGTCTTAAGTTGCTTGGGAGCAGTTGTTTGCACTTATTTTGGTATGTTTTGCAAGACTTTTTTCTACAGAGCTTTCTATTTATGTCTCTAATCATAAATTGTTTGTGTTTTCTTAAGGCTTTTGAATTCAACGATATAGATGAAGTTCTGAAATACTATCCACAAGGGCATTATGGAGTTGATAAGGATGGATGACCTGTTTACATTGAAAAATTGGGTCAAGTTGACTCTAACAAGCTGTTGCAAGTAACAACAATGGAACGTTATCTCAAGTACCATGTAAGAGAGTTTGAGAGGACCTATGATGTTAAGTTGCCTTCCTGTTCAATCACAGCAAAGAAGCACATTGACCAAAGCACAACTATTTTGGATGTACAAGGAGTGGTGTGTATAAAAATCTAGAGCTATTTTTCAATTCTTCAATCCCTTTGTCTGCTTAAACAAAAATCAATAAGAGGAAAGAACTATTATGACACCATAGATGATAATCACCATAAATTTAACTAGGAAATATCCATTTCCAATGATACTTGTGAATACCATATCAATTGTTATAAATGTTTTTCATATTGAAAGAAGTTTCACATAATTGCTGACTAGCATGCATGCTCATGATCTTAAAAGTATGAACAAAACAACAAGGGATCCCATCCAGCGGCTTCAGAAGATTGATGGTGACAACTATCCTGAGGTACTGCTTTATCTACATAGGTATGGCAATAGTTTTATTTTAAATATCATTCTAAATTCACCCTAATTAAACTTTCCTTTCCATGTAGTCCCTGAACCGCATGTTCATCATCAATGTTGGTTCTGGATTTAGGCTCTTGTGGAATACCGTTAAGTCATTCCTAGATCCCAAGACCACCTAAAAAATCCATGTAAGCATTTTTAGGCTACTTATCAATTTGGACCAAGGTTGATTTTTGGTTAAGCAAGCGGGGACACTATACATATTAATGATTTATTGACCAGGTCCTAGATAACAAATATCAAAGCAAGTTGCTTGAAATCATTCATTCCATGTTAAATTTATCTCCTTTCTCATTGCAATATTTTATATCATACTTATTTCCATAAAAATTTAGTCTATCCAACATTATGTTGTGTGACATAATTTAGAATTGAGTAATGTTAACCCTTCCTTACATTGACATAATTAAGCATGCTCTTCCAATTCATATAGAATTGACATTACTATAAATAACTCATTTGTCTATATAATATTTACCAGTGAACTTCCAGAGTTCTTGGGCGGCACATGACCCATTATTTCCTTAAATATTTTTCCATACTATCAAGTGAGTTTCTTATTCTCAAGCTTCAAGATTGATTGTATCTAAGGGTGAGCAATGTCCAATCTTGGTGACATTCATAAAACTGCTATATTATGAACTATTGCTACAGATATTATTGGGGCTTCCTTTCCTAGTTTCACATCCAACTACTTAAATATCAAGAGCCTTCAATCCTGGTAATGTATTCATCCATTTCTGGTACTTATTTTTTTTAAACATTCTATTTTTTATTTTTGTTTGATAACTATGAACTCTACAAATAAATTTAGCATTTTAACAAAAACTGAAGGCCAGTTTTCTATAGCCAAATAAGGTTGAAAGAAAGAAAAGAAATAACTTGAATAAGACTTTTATTATCTATCTTCTTTATATTTTAAAAACGCATGAGGAATAAGTAAGTGGTCTATCTAATTTTTGTGGTGGTGTGACTGAGATATTGAAATCCCAAAGCTGATTTTAGTAGAAAATTTGATAATTAGGAAGCTTTGTTCAGTAATTATTGTTACATTTTCCCATAGATTTGTATATAGAAACTAGAAGAAGAGTGAAAAGGATTTATATATTTCAATCAAGATAGTATGTTATAGTAAAATTAAAATGCAAGAGATAATAAAAAACTAAAGGATATGATTTTGAATTTCGATTAAATATAATTAAATTGAGTTTTACACGTATTCCTTCCGTGGTTTTAAATTTTAAAACACATAATTAAATGTTGATTGTTTCATGTCCAGGGAATTGATTAATGGATACAACTCATACAAGAGGTGAGAAGAGAATTTTATAATGATCGTAATTATTATTTTCGGATGTTTATATATATGAGTTGTATTTTTAGACATGATATGTGTGTAAAAGAGGTCTAAGAATTTTTATATTTAGTATACTAATTTGCAGAATGGATGAATTTGCTTTAGTAGGAACCATGTCAGAAAGTACTTCTAAGAGTGTGAGCTTGGATGGAGCTAGAAGGATGGCTTTGAAACACATTGAAGCTTTTGTCCTTTCATTTTCTGCTGCACAAGCTTTTGCGGCTGCTGCTGCACCATCAGCTTCTGTAGCACTGGTGCAGCACTGGCACAGGTTACTGAAGGTGCTCGTATTCAATAAGCAGGACATCTGAGATGCAGGTTTCCATTTTCTTCTGAAAGCAGCAAAAGTAGCTCTTTTTCAACTAGTGTTGCTTCCTAATGATAGAGAATTACCAAATCCACCTTTCATTAAGTTTTAGATAAGGGTATGAGTGGTTCTATAAATATATATATATATATATATATATATATATATATATATATATGCTGCCTCGACTATCTATTTTCTTATAGTGTGTTAAATTTAAACATTGGGTGTAGAAAACTATAAAATCAGGAACACTCATAATATATAATTATATGCATCTTCTAGTGCTACAATTGATTTGTTTGTTCATAAAAAATACTAAAGAATTTTACAAAGTGGTTGAAAGGCTTTGCAAAGCAACTAGGATTCTAATAGTGACGGTCATTGATAACTAGAAATGTATAATTTTATAAATATATTCATTTTCTGGCGGTCAATGACTGCAAGTAATATACAATTGTACAAATATATGAATTTCGTGGCGGTCAAAGACCTCCAATAGTGTAAAATTGTGGCAGCTTCAAAATATTATTAAGTGATTAATAATGTTTAAGTCTCATAACCCTAAGTTTTAATGAATAACAAATTTGGTTAAAGTATTCTGAGAAATAGTACAAATTCTCTTAAGCGTATTTTATATGTTTCAGAAACTCTATGAAGGACCAACTCTCTGAAGTGGTACAATCTTTTAAAGGAGTAGAACCTGCTGAAGTTATTCAACCCTCTAAAAAGATGTACTATCTGAATTAAGAAGATCCGTTGAAGACTTTCTACATGGCATGTGCCTAAAGTTAGAAGGCTTTCTGGTTAAGACTTAAATGCATCCTCTACGTCTTCTGCAAGCTTGACTCATTTAAGGAAAGATTACAGAGACCCTTTTGAGCTTTTTGAATCAACTCACTGGAAAGGGAAACTGCTGTATCATAGTACCAGCAAACGTGTCAGAACTGAATCAAGGTCTGCACACCTGTAGTGTTCAAGTCAGAAGCTATTAGAAGATTGTCTCACAATGGTTCTCACAATATTTATTGCTATCTCTCAACGGTGGTTTTAAGCAATCTTCAACGGACTCAATTCTGTTCGTATATATAGCTTCGTGAAGGACTTCAAAGATGAAAGAAGATTACATATCAAGCAAAAACGCTGTCAAACTATACGCTGCTATTCTCTCTGTATCACTGTACAACAAATTTCATTTATCCTGAGTCTCACTTAGTTACTTTGTACAAGTTCATTTCAATTTAAGTTAGGAACTTGTTTTGGTTATGTAACTTGAACAAATTCTTTTGTAAACACTCTTAAGTGTCTGAGAGCTTGGAGAGACTTGGTGGAAGAAAGAATACTTGCTGTTGAGCCTGGAGAGGCTTGTGGATAAACAATACTTGATTTAAAGCCTGGAGAGGCTTGACTGTAAAAGAATACTTGGTGTTGTAGAGCCTGAAGAGGCTTAATGGAAAATAATACTTGTAATCTCTGAGATTAGTGGAAAATCCATTGCTAGTTGGCTTTGGGACTGGATGTAGCTCATAGTGGAAGTAAGTGAGCCAGTATAAATCTGTGGCTAAGTTTTCTCTTACCCTTATCTCTTTATATTTTATTTAATCTATTTTGGAGGGTTCTGAGTAAACTGTTTTATAAGTTGAAACTAAAAACAAATTCAAACGTATTTAAAAACAAGTTTCCAAAAGTGTTTTATTGGACCTGCTGAAGCAACTTGAGCAAGTACCTCACTCCCAGTTTCAACAAGTTGCTCATATTTCTTTGTGAAAAGTTTTTCTTGTTAGAGGTTTTCCTATAATCAGTTTGAAATTATAAAACACTATTAAACCCCCTTATAGTGTTTCCCGTGGTTTCAATGTTCAGTCTCAGAATTAAATTAAGAAAATGAAATTAGATTCAAGACTCATTATCCTTAGTTTTAATGATTAACAAATTAGATTGTATAGAAATAGGTTCTACTAAGAAAGGTATTGTCTTTTGTATTTCAGGAATCCTGAAGAAGCAACTCTCAGAAGAAGATCAACCTGTCGAACTGAAGAAGCATGAATCTGGGGCAAGAATCTGTTAAGCAGAAGAAGAACAACTGCACAAGATGAACTGAAGAAGAAAGTCATCAGAGATCAACAACCAAAAGAAGAACTCAGAGCAATGAAGAATTAATTTTTTGTTTGAGCAAGCTATTGAAGAGAAGAACATCCAAGCAAGCTGAAATGGAAGATCACAAAGAACAAGGAAGAACAGAGCAGCAACCATCTGAAGAAAAGAAGAAGCAATTCTCTGAAGAAAGGAACTTGCTGAAAGAATCTCCACGTTGAAAAACTAAATTATGCTGGAGCTACCCAACTTGCTGAAAGTATGTGTGTACTAAAGCTGAACCCGCTGAACACATACTCTCTGAACTTGATGATGTGGCATTTCAAACTCTCTAAAGAATTAAAAGCCACTAAAGCCAGAGACGTCATGCTACTCTCCGAAGATTTGTGAGTCAATCTGAATGATGCATTAAAAGACTCAAGTCTCAGCTAACAATAATGGTGAAGCTGAATTGGTGCAAAGTAAAAACAAAGGCCTTCAGGAACAACTTCATTTCTCGTCACAAAAGAGGAAGCCTACTGCAGAAAAGCAGATAGAGGTCAGAGATATAGTCAGTGCTGCTGCAATACCTACTTTTGTACCATCTCTGCAATACGCTATCAGAGGTGTGCACCTCAAGTGAGAAGAAAAGCTGAACTCACAACAAGACAAAGGATAAGTCTAATGGATTTTATCATCCTCCCTTCCTTACACTCACAGAGAAGAAAAAGGAAAAATAATAGAGAGAGAAAAATATCAACCTGCTGAAGTGCTAAGAAAATCTCTCAAGCAAAAGCAAGATTAAGAGCCTATCTACTGTGTGTCAGAACTAATTCATCTACACACCTAATCTGCTTAAGTCAGAAGCTAACAAAAGAGAAGTTATTTCACAACGGCTCCAAGAGCATTAATCATTACTTCTCAACGGTATTCTAAGCAATCTTCAACAGCTATATTTTCAGAACATATAAATAGCTTCAAGGAAGGATTATGAAGATTGGCGGCATTGAAGCCTAAGGCGACCATGAATTCCAATATATAATTTGGCAAACCCATAGTGAAGTGGCGAGAATGTAGCCCATGGGAGCCAATGGTCAAGCCCAAGAGAGAACCGTCTGAAGTTCAATTCTACATCCTATCAAGCCAATTCTCTGAGGAAGTTATCCCCCATTCAGAGACGAGATCGAACCTAAACTCATACACTTCTATCTCTGTCTTATCCTTGTACTTAGAATTCATTTCATGTATCCGGAGTTATACTCAATAATTCCTTTGTACAAGAAGAACCTAAGTTTACGTTTCTCAGAAACATAAAATTAGTTTATGTTGTAAACACTCTTAAGTGTCTGAGAGCCTGGAGAGGCTTGGTGGAACAAAGAATGCTTGTTGAGCTTGGAGAGGCTTGTCTGTAAAAAATACTGCTTAAGTTTCCTGGAGAGGCAGTTGAAAACAAAGAATACTCGTTGGGCTTGGAGAGGCCAGATGTGCAAAGAATACTGCATGAGTTGCCTGGAGAGGCAGTTGAAAACAAAGAATACTTGTTATTAAGTCTGGAGATGGTGGGGTAAAATAATACTTGTAATCTTGCGGTATTAGTGTAAAATCCAGTGGAGTTTTGCCCTGGGACTGGATGTAGCTCACTGTGTTAGTGGGTGAACCAGTATAAATCTTTGTGTTAAGTTCTCTCTTCCCTTACCTCTTTACTTTCCGTTGATATCTGTTTAAACTAACAAAGGAGGGTGAAAGAAAAGTTTTATTAATCTGCGCAGAAAACAATCTTTTCTTTAAAGGGAACATAATTTCAAAAAGGTTTTTATTCAACCTTCCGAGTTGCATCAACAAGTTGCTGAACTTCCCAGTTTCAGAAAGTTGATCAAATATTCAAATCAGTTTTGCTTTTTTCGAAAGGTTTTCAAGAAAAATCTATGAAGATTGTAAAACACTATTCAACCCCCCTTCTAGTGTTTCTTGTGGTCCTAACATTCTACAGTTGGTATCAGAGCTCAACCTCGGGTTGAGCATCTAATAGTGTTGAGGAAGAAGATCCTAGATGGAAACCTCAACAAGCTATGGTCTCTACATCTCTGAAGGAGCATATGTAACCAGGCCTCCAGTCTTTAGCAGAAAAGATTATCTTTACTGGAGAGAACACATGAGGCTGTTCATTGAAAGCCACAATCTGGATCTCTGAGATATAATTGTTGATGGTGATTATGTTCCTAGGAGATATGAAATATCTATTCCCAAAGCTGAGTGGTCCTATGAACAAATGGTTAAGGTTCAACTTAATGCTCAAGCCAAACTCTACATGATTTGTTCTCTGAACAAAACTGAGTATGAGAAAGTTCAAGGGTGCAACTCTGCTAAGGATATATGAGACTGGCTAGCTTCATCTATTCATGAAGATGTTATGGATAACAAGTCTGTCCAATCAGATCTAGAAGATTCCACCTCAGAAGATGAAGAGGACTCATCTGAAGAGACAAACCTGTGCTTAATGGAAAATTAACTTTCTTCAGAAGGTACAGATTCTAAGGTAACATCTCTAACTCTTCAAGATGAATATGATGATATGGTAGATAGTTCCAAGGAAATTTTCAGAAAGTTTAAGAAACTCTCCAATGCATATACTGTTTTGTGCAATAAAAACAAAAATCTTGAAAAGAAGAATCTTATACTTAAAGAAAAAGCTCAGGGACATAAGAATAGTAATTCCAAAAGAAAATCAAAATCTTCAAAGACAGATTAAGGAGCTTACTATAGGCCTAGCCAATTTTGTAGAAGGAACTAATAATCTTAACAGATATTAGGAACTCAAAGAAGTTTCAAAGACAAACCTGGACAATATGTGATAAACCTGGACAATATGTGTCTAAGTGTAAACAAAAAGAAAAATCCACACCCAAAACTAACCCAAGCGGACCCAAAAATATATGGGTACCAAATATCTCTATTGTTTCACTTGCAGATGTCTTAGATAAATCCAAGAAGACACCCAAAATTACAACACAGGAATGAATGGGAGGAATCCTTGATGGAAAGAAGGTCTATGTACCCAGATCTAGAAGCAAGAGCTGCTGAAATATTAATCCTCAATATATTTCAGAAAACAATGTTGAGTCTCAGCAAAAGCAACACACTTGATACCTTTTTATTACTGCAAATTAAATATCTGAAAATATATGCTTTATATGAAATACTGTGAAATGTGTTTTATGAGAACTTTCTGAAATATGTGAAACCCTCTGATGTATGAACTTGCTGATATATATGTGTCTGCTGAAATGAGTGAACTTGATGAACACATATACTCTCTGAAATGTCACTCGATGACGTGGCTCTGTGAAACGTTGCACGACTCCCTATGTCTGCGCAGCCAGTAACTGCCATCATTAATGTTATGTCTGAGTCTATTTATAGAGCGCGTGTGAAGCTTCTCAAGGTTACACTCTCTTCGCTTTCACTCTCTCAACTTCCAGAAATTCTCTGTGTTCTCAAGCTCTCCATTTTCCTTCAAACCCTACTTTCTTCAAAGTTTTTCTGCAACTGCAATGGCACAAAAAAAGGGAGATGCTACCTCCTCCAAGGCTGGTGGGAAGATTGTTCCTACCCGGTGTGTTAACTTTACAAACCTTGCTGAGCATGGCCACGATCTCACTAAATACATCAGGACTGCTGGATGGCTACCTTTCTTCGAGAACATCTTCTGTGGCTGGCATGAGGCCAGTGTGTATGAATTCTGGAGAACTGCCAGAGAGGTTGAAGGTGACAGAAGAATCTACCTCAGGGCTACGGTTATGGGGCAAGACATTACTGTCAAGACTTCAGTTTTGGAAGAAGTTACTAAGGTAAAGACAAAAGGAGCCATTTTTGTCCTTGAATGGGAGGTGTGTAATGGAGGTACCAGGATGTACAACAAAATGTTGTTTGGTTCAGAGACTCCTTCTAACCTAAACGGAACTGGGTTGCTTCAAGTTCCACGTCTGCTAAATGCTATTCTTGGCTGCTGTGTGCTACCAAAATGTGGTGGCAAAAACCATGTTTATGAGATTGAAAGGTTTTGTCTCATTCACCTGCTACAAAAGAAGAAGATCAACCTGCCATGGATCATCCTCTATAGTATGATCAAGAGGGCAAGCGACTCTGCTACCAACCTTCCCCATAACATATTGATAATGAAGATCATGCTTCATTACAAGCTTCTGGTGAACAAGATGTATGATCAGAAGCCCCATCCTTTCTCACTACTACTGTTAAGCAAATGGGGATTGAGACCAACAAACCTGCTTTTGGATCATCTAAGGAAGCCCACTTTGCTACCTTCTAGAAGTCTGTGCTGGAGATTCTAGAGGAAGAATTACAAGGGGATGCTAGGAAGGTGGAATTCCAACCAGCTACTGAAACTGCTGAGAAGAAGGTGGTGGAGAAGAAAAGAACAAAGGTTTCTCAGAAGACTCTTGCACCTGTTGACTTGGAGCGTGTAAGAGAAGTGGAAGCATCTTTTCAGATGGAAACACCATCTGAAAAGGTGGATAAGGTAACACCACTGAAAGCTTCTGAACCTGTTCAGAAGGTTCAAAATGTGTTAGGAATATACACTAGAGACTTATATATTTATGAACATCCATCACTTGTATCGTGATATTTTATAAAGACAAAGTTATTCTTTTATAATATAATTATTGTCCTTAGAATAGTAAGCTTAAACTTCTTAAGAAATCAAGTAGATGACTTGATCGTGAGATCTTATGAAGAACTATTCTTAAATAGTCCTAGTCAAGTATCATCTTAGGACAAAGATGCATTTAGACTAGTATGTGAGTTCATTGGTGATCACATCTCACAGATCATGGATATGAGATATCATGTGCTCACATAGATACACATTAAGAGTAATGGTGTACTGGACAGACCCACCTTAAGAACGTTGCATGGATTCTTACATAAGTGTCATGAACGTTTCTTAAATTGATAGATGTTATATGAAGTCCTTTGACCTGAAATCACTACGATTCCTACATAAGGAATTATGTGTTTCAAATATCATCAAACATTGCCTGTAACAAGGTGATCATAAAGTTGGTATTTGGACATATAATAAATTATGTGGAGGAATGTGAGTGCCCTAGATAGGATTTGTCCCTCGTATGTAACGGGAGTTATATTTGTAGGCCTCTTGATAAAGTGAGACTGCAAAATGCATGGCCATGCTCAGGAGGATAAACATGAGATGTTTATTATTTGTACAGTTTACTTGGGGATCAAGAAAACATAAATTGAACTATACAAGGTTGACACATTCCATGCCCTTGTGTTCAATTAGATATTTGGACAAAGGGACAGATCATATAAATTATCATAAAATAGGATTCGTCAATGTTATTGATAATCTCAATATTTGGATAGTGATGTATTGCTAGATACCGCTCACTATTTATGATATTAAATATAAAAGTTTTATTTTAATATCATAACCAATTATTAAAAGCCTATTGGGTCACACGCATACAACAAGCCACTAAGAATGATAATAATTCTAATTTGATTATAATTATAACATAATGGGCCAGACCCATATATGTTAGGGTTAATAGAGTGAGGGATAAAACCCTAGCCACCACTCTATAAATAGAGCAGCAGATGCACTACCCTACATGTGTGAAAAACATGAGTAGTCGCTCTTACTCTCTAAACACTACTACCAGAGTTGAGGAAGGTTTCCTAGTTCGGCTGTTGGCGTGGACACCACTAGAGACGTGGCTGCTATTGCCTCGTTCGCAATCCTTAAAAGGTATGACCTTTTGTTTTATACCCTTTTATGCCTTGATTCGTGTTTTCGCATAACGATCATAACAAGGGAGGGAATCCATTTATTTCCGCTGCACCCTGACCACATGCTTGATTCCCTTCACAATGAACCTGCTGAAATTTTGGGTAAGGCTGCTGAAGTGCCTATTATTGAAGTCACTAAGCCTACCTTAACCCCTAAGGGACAGACTGTGATGGTTGATGCCGTTTGTGGAAGCTCTTATGAAAAGCCTCCGATGGTGATGTCTCTTGCAACAAGTCACTCCGATCCTGAGTTACAACAGGTTGCTGCTTTGGCTAATGCCCTAGAAGAAGAAGAAGCCGGAAAAGCCAAGGAGCAGGAAGACACTGATAGATTAATTGCTCTTGCTGCACAACAAGCAATTATTGAGGATAAGAAGCTTGAAAAATACTCAACTCCAAAAAGAAAAAGGCCTTCCAAGGCTACAAGAATGAAGAACAGAAAGCTGATATCTCTTATGAGAGAAGAACCTTCAACTCAGATGATCACTAGGAGCAAATATGTTCCTAAGGAGGATGCTGAAGTCTTTCAGCAAGCTGCTGAGGAGATAAGATCTCAAAAGATCTTGGAGCTGAAGAAGGTAAGAATTGTAAAAAGATCTGCCAAGCCTGCTGCTGCTTATGTTCTTTACAACCCATTGGTAAATCCTCTTACTGAAACCTTTAAGTACAAGAGGAAGATGCAAGAAAAGTAGGATGCCCATTGTTGTGGAGTAACCTTACAAGAAAATCAAGGTAAATTTTGGGAACCTTGATCCTATTGATTTGGAGGATGATGTGATTCCCTCTAAGGTTTCAGTAAAGGTTCTTGAGCCTGCTGTGATTGTTGAAAAGGCACCTGAACCAATTTCTGAGAAGGTTAGTGCACCTAATGTTGTTGAAAAGGTTGTAGAACCACAATTGCTTAACCCATACTTGCTAAACCTATAACTTCTGCACCTGCTGATGCTGTTGATCCACCTTCACCCGCACTTCCTACATCTGTTGATCCACCATGACCAGAGAGCAAGTGGGAAAGAGTTCCTGAAGATGTTGAAGCCTATGGAGGTTTAGATCATTCTTTCAGAGATTGGCTATGGAACTCTTACTGGAAAGAGAGGGAGAAGGAAGGTTCTTGTTGAGTCTCAAATAAAGTATGCCAGTAGATGAATACTTTCTAAAAGTCTCATACTCTCAATTGTTTTAATGGATAAAAAATATAAAAGTCAGAAGGTCATTTAAAATGAACAAATAAACTGTTATGTATCTTCTGTTATGTTTCAGATCGTCTGAAGAATGCTTATGCATCTGAAGGTTTCAGATCGTCTGAAGAATGCGTGTGCATCTGAAGACTTGTATATCATCTGAAGATTTGCATTGGAAGCTGAACCTATCCTTTCAAAGTTGACCATGCTAAGAGACGTTGTTGTGATTGAAGGACGTCCTGCTTCTGGTCTAACTATTTTCATCAGCTGTGTCAGAAAAGCTTTCCTACCTCGTTCAAATGATTTGCATATTTATGGAAATGCTGCTGCTCTGCTCAACTGACACTGTCTGCGCATGCTGTTGTGAAGCCGTTCAACACTCTTTAAGGATAAAGGAGTCACGTCTTCTGGAATGCATTTAATGCTGCCTGAGACAACGGTTAAAACTTCTCATCCTATATATACCTTCATGCAAAGTGAAGTAAAGATAGAGAAGATATTAAGAACTCTTACGTTGCTGAAACTCTGTTCAAAATTCTCTATACTCAATTCATTTAAGATTCAGAGTGTTATCTCAGTTGATTGTACATCTTTGTGTTCATCCTATCCTATGTGATAGTTGAGTGAACGTTTTCTGTTTTAACTTAAAACAATTTGGTTTACTGAGCCTGGAGAGGCTTTCTGTTTAAAGAATACTTGGGTATAACACTTGGTTAAGTGTCTGAGAGCCTGAAGAGGCTTGGTGGAAGAAAGAATACTTGTGGTAGAGCCTGAAGAGGCTTGATAGAAAAGAATACTTGTAATTCTTGCAAGCATAGTGGAAATTCAGTGGTGGTTTGCCTCTGGGACTGGACGTAGCTCACGGTGGTAGTGAGTGAACCAGGATATATCTTGGCTAAGTTTTCTTCTATCCCTTACTCTGTCAATTCAGTTTTAATAAACTAACAGAAGGCATTGAAAAGTATTTCTGGAAAACGACCTTTTGTGAAAATCTTCTACGTATCTAAACTTGTTTTGCATCTGAACTCGGGTTCAAACGAACCTAAACACTTCAGATGATAAAACTTATCATCTGAATATTTTCAGGACATTTTCATCTATATTTGTAAAAGATAAAATGTTTCCATTGAAACACTATTCAACCCTCCTTCTAGTGTTTCCCTGTGTTTTCCTACAGTTGGTATCAAAGCTTATCCTTGGGGTTAACACCTAACTAGTGTTAAGGACAAAGATCTTGATGGAAGCTTCTACTAGCAACAGACAGTACATTACTGAAGTAGCCTCTATCACGAGACCCCCAACATTCAATGGACTGGATTACCATTATTGGAGGGATCGTATGAAGTTGTTCATTGAGAGCAACAACATTGATGTTTGGGATGTGGTCACTGATGGAGACTTTGTGCCCATGCATGCTGGAGTGCCCATACCAAAGGCTGGTTGGACCTTAGAGCAGAAGGCTAGAGTTCAGTTAAATGCCAAAGCCAAACTCTATCTTATATGTTCTCTGAATAAATCAGAATATGAGAAGGTTCATGGATGCTCATCTGTCAAGGAGATTTGGGATACACTTGCAGCTGCCCATGAAGGGACTGAGACTGTCAAGCAATCCAAAATCAGCATGCTTGTACATCAGTATGAGATGTTCAAAATGGAAGAATCTGAAACCATAGACCAAATGTTTGGGAGGTTTCAGACTATAACCAATGGACTCAAGTCTTTAGGTAGAACCTTTGAATCTGGTGATAATAACAGAAAGATTCTGAGGAGTTTGCCAAAGTCCTGGAGACGCAAAGTTACAGCCATTCAAGAGGCCAAAGATTTAAATTCTCTTAGAATGGAGGAACTGTTGGGATCTCTCAAAGTTCATAAGCTTGAACTTGGGGAAGATGACACCAAGAAGAAATCTCTGGCATTGAACTCCAAGGCCAGACAGCCTAGGCATGGCAACATGAAAGCTGTGCAAGCACAGGAAACTTCAGATAGTGATACTGAGTCTGAAGGTTGTTCAAAAGATGATGATCTTGCTCTTCTCAGCAAGAAAATTAAGAAGATGCTGCAAAATAAAGGGAGATTCAGAAAATCTCAACCTTCCACATCTAGGCAAGGCAAGTCAGGTAAAGATTCCTTTAATACTGACAAAATTATTTGCTTTGAATGTAGACAGCTAGGGCATGTGAAGGCTGATTGCCCAAAGTTAAAGAGGCCAACTTTCCAGAAGAAAAAATTCTTCAAGAAAAAGAAATAGTTGATGGCCACATGGGAAGATCTGGATGACTCCACTTCAGAAGAAGAAGAGGATGCTTCAGAAGAAGCCAACTTGTGTCTGATGGCAAGTCTACCATCCTCAGACAACTCAGATTCTGAGGTAATTCCACAAACCTTGCAAGATCAGTATGATGACCTTGTTGAAAGTAGCAGAGAACTCTTCAATGAGTTCAGGGAACTTTCAAGAGCATTTTCTGAAATGTCTGTAGAAAATGAGAAATTACAAATAGAAAATCTTGCTCTGAAGGAAAAGCTACTTCAACAAGATCCAAGTGGTTCTGAAAATCTTGTTAAGGAAAACAAAAAATTCCAGAACAAGGTCAAAGAACTAACTTGGGATCTAGCCAGATTTGTTAAAGGCACTGATAATCTGAACAAGCTATTAGGATCTCAGAAGCATGCCTTAGACAAAAGTGGTCTAGGTTATTCAGACTCATCTTCTTCTGAGTCATTAATATTTAAAGTGCCAAATGATGGTTTCAAGAAAGGAAATGGGTGTTCCAACTGTGGTAAACCTGGACATGTTAAGTCTAAATGTAGACACAGAAGGAAAGCTAAACTCAATGCTAACAAAAGAGGACCCAAGAAGGTATGGGTACCTAAAAATTTGATTGTTCTTGTTGCAGATGTGTTTAACAGGACAAAGGAAACACCACAAATGGTACCTGGACAGTGGGTGCTCGCGACACATGACGGGAGAAAGGTGTTTGTTCCAAAGCCTTAGACCCAAGGCAGGAGGAGTGGTCACCTATGGTGGAAATCAGCAAGGGAAGATCACTGGCATAGGGACAGTAGGTATGACCCCTCTATCCCTTATTAAAAATGTGCTTCTAGTTGATGGATTGCAACACAATCTTCTAAGCATAAGTCAATTATGTGATAGTGGATATGTTGTGTCTTTCACCAAAGAAGGCTGCATAGTCAAAGACTCTTCAGATCAAATCTTTTTTTCTGCTAAGAGACACAATAATGTGTACAAAATTGATCTAGAGGAACTTGCAAGTCAAAATGTGAAGTGCTTTATTTCCATGGAAGATGAAAAACAGATTTGACATAAGAAACTTGGACATGCCAGCTTGAGATTAATCTCAAAGCTAACCAAACACAATCTGGTTAAAGGCTTACCAAAGCTCTCATTCAAATCTGATATTTTATGTGAACACTGTCTGAAGGGGAAACAAACCAAAAACGCTTTTAAAAGCAAAAATGTTGTTTCCACTAACAGACCACTGGAACTACTTCACATGGACTTGTTTGGCCCTACTAGAATTGAAAGTCTTAGCAAGAAGAAGTATGGGTTGGTCATTGTTGATGACTATACAATATTTACATGGGTTATATTCCTTAGAAGCAAAGAGGAAACTTTTGAGAATTTCACAAAGTTCTGTAAGAAGGTGCAGAATGAGAAAGGAATCTGCATATCTGCAATTAAAAGTGATCATGGTGGTGAGTTTAAAAACTCAAGCTTCGGAATGTTCTGTGATGAGAATGGGATCTCACACAATTTCTCAGTGGCAAGAACTCCTAAGCAAAATGGGGTAGTTGAGAGAAAGAACAGAAGCCTGCAGGAGATGGGTAGAACCATGCTCATTTCAAGCAATATACCAAGATCCTTTTGGGCAGAAGCTGTTAACACAGCGTGTTACCTTCAGAACTGAATTTTGGTAAGACCAATTCTCAAAAGAACTCCATATGAATTGTGGAAAGGAAGAAAACCCAATATTTCCTATTTCCATATCTTTGGATGTGAATGTTTTATACTCAACACTAAAGATGACTTAGGAAAATTTGATGCTAAGTCAGATAAAGGATTTTTCATTGGATATTCTGAAATTTCAAAGGCTTACAAAGTTTATAACTCCAGAACCTTAACAATAGAAGAATCAATCCATGTAAAAATCAATGACTATAAAGAGACTAATAGGAAACTATCAGATCTGGAGGATGATTTTGCAGGCATGGAGCTAAATCCAAAAGCAAAATATGAAGGAACCTCTAAAAGAGCATCTGAAGGATCATCTGAGCATAAGTCTGAACTTGTGTCTGAACCTGGATCTTCTCAGACCAACATTTTTGAGTCTCAGAAGGAGTGAAAACAAGGTCAAAATTCAGAAGCATGAATAATCTTGCACTTCTGTCTGAGATTGAACCCAAAAATATTGAGGAGGCTCTGCATGATGAAGGGTGGATCCTAGCCATGCAAGAAGAGCTAAATCAATTTGCCAGGAGTGATGTCTGGACACTTGGGCCTAAACCCCATGGGAAAACTATCATAGGAACCAAATGGGTGTACAAAAACAAGTTGTCAGAAGAAGGGAAGGTTGTCAGAAACAAGGCAAGACTTGTTGCTCAAGGCTACAATCAGCAAGAAGGTATTGATTTCACTGAAACCTTTGCTCCACTAGCTAGACTTGAAGCTATTAGGATTTTACTCTCTTATGCAGTAAATAATGGCATCACCCTATATCAGATGGATGTCAAGAGTGCCTTTCTCAATGGTTTTATTGAGGAAGAGGTCTATGTTAGACAACCACCAGGTTTTGAGGATACTGCTTTTCCTGAACATGTTTACAAACTGAAAAAGGCTCTCCAAGGTCTGAAACAAGCCTTAAGAGCATGGTATGACAGACTGAGCAATTTTCTGATTAAAAATGATTTTGTAAGAGGAAAAGTAGATACAACTCTTTTCAGAAAAATGTCTAACAAAGATTTCATTCTTGTTCAGATATATGTGGATGACATTATTTTTGGTTCTACTGATTCTTCATTATCCAAGGAATTTTCTGAGCTTATGCAATATGAGTTTGAAATGAGCATGATGGGAGAACTTAAGTTCTTTCTGGGACTTTAGATCAAGCAACAATCTGATTCTATATGGATCCATGAGGAAAAATATACAAAAGAAATGCTTAAGAAGTTTAACATGCATGATTGCAAGCCCATGACAACTCCTATGCATCCTTCTATTGTACTAAACAAGGATGAAGGGGAAGAACCAGTCAATCAAACTTTGTACAGAGGAATGATTGGATCTTTATTGTATCTAACAACTAGAAGACCTGATATCATGTTCAGTGTTTGTATCTGTTCTAGATTTCAATCAAATCCAAGAATTACTCACTACAGAGTTGTGAAAAGAATTTTTAGATATTTGAATGGTACTACTAATCTTGGTCTTTGCTATAAGAAGAGTAAGGATTGCAGGTTAGTTGGATTCTGTGATGCTGACTTTGCTGGGGATAGAATTGAAAGAAAATCAACCAGTGGAGGATGTCATTTCATTGGTGACAACATGATAAGCTGGTCCAGCAAAAGGCAAAGCACCATAGCTCTCTCAATAGCAGAAGCTGAATACATTGCAGCTGCTAGTTGTTGTTCACAACTGTTATGGGTGAAGTATCAGTTAGAAGTTTTTAATATTAATGTATCTTGTATTCTTATAATGTGTGATAATACCAGTGCTATTAATCTGTCTATGAACCCCATTCAGCATTCTAGGGCAAAGCATATAGAGATCAAGCATCATTTCATTAGAGACTATGTTCAGAAAGGAGTTTTTGATATACAGTTCATTGATACTGATCATCAATGGGCTGATATATTCACAAAGCCTCTAGCTGAAGATAAATTTAAGTTCATTAGAGATAATCTGAATATCTTGGCTTTGTCTGAATAGAATGTGCTCAGTTCATACTATCATGCATCTGAATATGCTTCGTCTGAACATTCATCTGAACATTCATCATCTGAATGTTTATGTGTGTCTGAAGCACTAAGTTTGATGACGTGGCAAGCTGAAACGTTTGTGTTTCCCTCTTTCTGAGTAACTGCTCTCTACATACTTGCACGATCTCCAAGACTGCAACTGCCATTATTAAGGTGTGTTGCTGCTATTTAAGGAGAAGGCTGAACCGTTTTGCAAGCTACGTTTCTCTCTCCTCTCTGCAAAACTGTCAAGTGTTCCTTGTTCTCTAGGTTTTCTCTCTGTGCTTTCATCTTCTTCATCTCAAGCTTCTCAATGGCAACCAAGAAGAGAACCAAGTCTGCTGGAGGTCAAATCGTTGCATCTAGGACCATCGACCTGGATGACCTCAGTGCTTGTGGTATCAACCTCCATGATACTTTTGATGCAGCAGGATGGACCAACTTCTTCTCAGCAACTGACTGTGCTTGGCACGAACAAAGTGTCATTGATATCTGGAGGAATGCTAGGGACATCTCTGCCAAATATGGTTCTTACCAAGCCCTAGAAACCACTGTGCTGGGAAAGAAGATTCTGGTAGATGCTAATGTGATTGCTAATGCAACCGGTGTTCCAAAAGAAGGAGCTATGTTCTCACCTGGTTGGGAAGGAAGAAACGGTGGCATTCCCAAGTTCACTAAGAAGCTCTATGGTATGAAAGATGTAGAAGATTTGGATAGTTCGTCCATGCACCCTAAAGCAAGGATTCTTCATGTCATTCTAGGTTGCTGTGTACTACCTAAGACTGGGAGTAGGAATCATGTCTCAGAACTTGAGAGATTCTGTCTGATTCATCTACTGGACAAGAAAGCTCTGAACTTGCCTAGGATTGTTCTATACAACATGCTGAAAAGGGTTAGTGACTCTGCAACTAATTACACTCACACGACCCTAATCACCAAAATTCTTCTGAAGCTGAATGTTCCCATAGAGAGGCTCTATGATCATAAGGGCCCGTCTCTTTTCTCTGCCGTCAACATTAAGAGGATGGGAATTCTTGTAAAGAATCCATCACCAGAGAAGACAATATTGGAGGAGGCTGCATCTGAGAAAGCAGCAAGAACTGGAAGAAATGTTCTGGAAATTTTGCAAGATGAAATGCAAGGAGATGTACATCGTTCTGAGTTTGTGTCATCTCTAACACCTGTGAAGATTCAGAAAAAGAAGAGGTCAAGACCTCAGATGAAGGCTGGTGTGTCTGAAGATGGAACTGCCATCAGACAGTCTGAACCTGCTCATGATGGATCTAATGATGCTCCTGAGATTGTGGGTCAAACATGAGAAGGTACAACCATTGCTACTCAGCCTACTTCTCAATTAGAAGGAAGAGCAAAGGACAATCAATGTGTTGACATCTGAGACCACTGAACCTATTCAGGCTATACCTTTAGCTGCCAGTATGCCTGAAGCTGATCTCAAGAAGGTTGTTGAAGAAATTGAAGAAGAAGAAAGAAGAAAGAAGGAGGAGCAGGAGGAACAAGATCATGCTCTTGCTGTTGCTGCACAGCAAGCTATTCTTGAAGATGGAGGTTGGAGCAAGCTTCTAGGCTTAAGAGAAGGAGAGAAAGTGCTATTAAAAGAAGAAAAGCTAAGAAGATCAGGCTGCTTGAACCTGTCTTTGAGGATTCACCAATCAGAACTAGGAAGAAGCATACAACAAGATCGAAGCTGTCAAGTTCCAGGAGATAGCTGAAATTACAAAGGAAGAAGGCCCTTGAAGTGTTACACCAGAAGAAGAAAGTTTTATTGAAGAGACTCAGGCACCTGTCAAAAGACCTAGGGTACTATTTGACAATGTCTCTACTTCAGAAGATGAAGCTCCACCTGCTCAGCTGAATGTACAGAATTCTGAACCTATTCCCCCACCTTCACCTTCACCTGAACCTGCCCCTGAACCTTCACCACCTCACACTTCAGAAGATTCTCAGGCTGAGGATGATGAGAATATTGATTGCATGTGGTTTGGAGGAAATCTTTCTAGGGCAGTTCTGCTGAAAGCCAAGACCAGAGACTACACAAGAAAACCATCTCAGGATCTTGCATTATGTGTTCAGAATGATCAACAAATGTTGTGGGCTACTGAGGTGCCACACAGATTTTACAATGTTCCTGTAGCTGAAAGGCCTACAGTGCCTAGTTTCCCCAATCTCTTTGAAGAGCTTATTTACTTCAGAGACCATCCACCTCTCCAGCTTGATGATCTATCCAGATTTCAGCTGGAAACCTCTTCAGAAGCAGAAATGAGAAGAAGCACAAGAGGAGGACGTGTAGCTGATGCCCTTGAAAAGATTAGAAGTGGGGCTGTTGAAGCTAAGTACCAGTGGAGACTGTTGAATCCATTCACAGATGATAGACTACTTTTCTCTTATGAAGACTGGGCTGTTGTCAGAATGTTATGTCTTGAATATGAATTAATAGATCTTCAATGTCAGAAGTTATTTAGTCTATGAGGATTCATCCCACTTTCCAGGATCCATATCAAACCTTATACTTAGATTAAGGTATGCCCAGATGCAATCATACCAAGGATACCTTATGCTGATGAATTTAAGCTGAAGAAGAAGCAGAAGGTTGTAGCATCATATTCGGTTGAAGGACCCAGAGTCTTATCTGATGAGGATTGGGAGTTCTTAGCTGAAGAAGTTGCTACAGAAGGAGGAATGGATCATTCTCTATACAATGCCATGTGAGACTACCACTGGAATCTTGTAGAGAAAGAAGGAAGCTGCTCAGGCACAAAATGGGATGATGCTGACTCTATGGTGAAGATTGGAAAGAAGACCACTCTTGAGACTCCAACATTCTTCAGAGGAATATTCCCTTCATATAGCTTTGATCATGTCTACAGTTCTCATTATGACTGGGAAGTCATTCCGTATGTTCTTGATCAACCAAGGTTTATAAAGGTGACTGATGCCAAGAAGTTCAACCTTCCTCCAGGATTCAACTTTTTCAAATACTGTGGAAGACAAATCACTTTGGTATTTTATGAGGAGAACTTGGAAGCTGAGCTGATTGCTTTGTCAGAGGAGAATCTTGCTCTAAGAGCTAAGAATGCAGAGTTGATTAGAGAAGTGAACACATTCTTGAGGTCCAACATCAAATCAGGACTAGGTCAGTCTGAGCTAAAGGATGCAATGATTGCTTGCATTAGAGGAGCACAAGCTAGCTATGCAACAAATGATGGAGCAAGCTAGAAAGAGTCTCGAACCTAGTTCATGATGCTGCTTGCCATTAGACTTGTCTTAGACTGCATTATTTTGTGTTTTAGTTACAATGTTTTTTTTTTGCTATAATACATTGTGTTCCTTTTTTAAAATCTGATTTATCTTGAGTTGTTGCTCTTATACAATGTCAGTTTTTCAAAAGGGGGAGTATTTGCTCTGCTACCCTTTTTCATTGATGACAAAAGGGGGAGTATTATTTGTGACGTGATCTAACAAACTCTGAAATAAGAGTAAACAAAGATTGCAGGAATGCAGGAATGAACATACTTCAGAAACAAAGATTGCAGGAATGAACATATCTTCAGAATATGACTCAGAACTCAGGGGGAGTCTTTGGTTAAGTGGGAGTTATCATCTAACCCTAAACTTTTTCAGATTCTCTCACATATTTATATTTGTCATCATTAAAAAGGGGGAGATTGTTGAGTCTCAAATAAAGTATGTCAGTAAATGAATACTTTATAAAAGTCTCATACTCTCAATTATTTTAATGGATAACAAATATAAAAGTCAGAAGGTCATTTAAAATGAACAAATAAACTGTTATATATCTTCTGTTCTGTTTCAGATCGTCTGAAGAATGCGCTATGCATCTGAAGGTTTCAGATCGTCTGAAGAATGCGTGTGCATCTGAAGACTTGTATACCATCTGAAGATTTGCATTGGAAGCTGAACCTATCCTTTCAAAGTTGACCATGCTAAGAGATGTTGCTGCGATTGAAGGACGTCCTACTTCTGGTCTAACTATTTTCATCATCTGTGTCAGAAAAGCTTTCCTACCTCGTTTAAATGATTTGCACATTTATGGAAATGTTGCTGCTCTGCTCAACTGACACTGTCTGCGCATACTGCTGTGAAGCCGTTCAGCACTCTTTAAGGATAAAGGAGTCACAACGTCTTTTGGAATGCATTTAATGCTGCCTGAGACAACGGTTAAAACTTCTCATCCTATATATATACCTTCATGCAAAGCGAAGTAAAGATAGAGAAGATATTAAGAACTCTTACGCTGTTGAAACTCTGTTCAAAATTCTTTGTACTTAATTCATTTCAGATTCTGAGTGTTATCTCAGTTGATTGTACATCTTTGTGTTCATCCTATCTTGTGTGATAGTTGAGTGAACGTTTTCTGTTTTAACTTAAAACAGTTTGGTTTACTGAGCCTGGAGAGGCTTTCTGTTTAAAGAATACTTGGGTATAACACTTGGTTAAGTGTCTGAGAGCCTGAAGAGGCTTGGTGGAAGAAATAATACTTGTAGTAGAGCCTGAAGAGGCTTGATAGAAAAGAATACTTGTAATTCTTGCAAGAATAGTGGAAATCTAGTGGTGGTTTGCCTCTGGGACTGGACGTAGCTTCACGGTGGTAGTGAGTGAAATCAGGATATATCTTGGCTAAGTTTTCTTCTATCCCTTACTCTCTGTCAATTCAGTTTTAATAAACTAACAGAAGGGATTGAAAAGTATTTCTGGAAAACGACCGTTTTGTGAAAATCTATTTCTACGTATCTAAACTTGTTTTGCATCTGAACTCGGGTTCAGACGAACCTAAACGCTTCAGACGATAAAACTTATCATATGAATATTTTCATAAGGAAATTTTCATCTATATTTGTAAAAGATAAAAAGTTTCCATTGAAACACTATTCAACCCCCTTCTAGTGTTTCCCTGTGTTTTCCTACATAATCTTGCGGGATTAGTGAAAATCCAGTGGTGGTTTGCCCTGGGACTGGGCATAGCTCACTGTCTTAGTGGGTGAACCAGGATAAATTCCTGTGCCTAAGTTCTCTCTACCCTTAATTCTTTACTTTCCATTGTTATCTGTTTATTTCTAACTGAGGAGGGTTCTGAAGAGTGAATTTATAATTTGCACAGCGGAAACAACTCTATCAATTACGCAAATCATTTTAAAAGGCTGTTTTACTAGACCTGCTGAAGTATTTCAGCAAGTCTCTGAAAACTCAATATGTTTAGCAAACTGTTTGAATGCTGAAAATATTTTTGCTTAATTCGAAAGGTTTTTCCAAAAATCTGTAAAGATTATAAAACACTATTCAACCCCTCTTCTAGTGTTTCCTGTGGTCCTAACAAGATCTATCCAGAAGAAAGGAGCAACCAACCGATCTGCAACCTCCGGTTAGTCTGAACTTGTGTGTTGATCTTTGTGATCGGAAACTTGACATGCATTTTTCTGTGATTGCAAACTTGAGATGCATTTTTTTTCTTCATATTTTCTGTGATTGGAAAGTTGAGATGGACTTTTTTACTTCATATTTTCCGGTCAATATGCTTCAAGTGGTTGCATATTCTATTATCCCAAACTAGAAATCCTTCATATTTTCCGGTCAACAAGCCTCAAGATGTGCTAGGAGAAATGTCAATGTTTGATAACTCAGCCTACTCTGTTTCTTTCTACAACTTCTTTTTGTCTTAGTCATTGGATTTTATGCTTTGAGGTGTGGAAATTGCACAATAGTACCGTTTTCACATTGTTTCTTTTTCTCTTGTTTTCTACATGATCAGCTAAGGTTGTGTGTGGGGGACCATGATCTCGCACATGATGCTTGCTGAAGATATTGATCCTTCGAATGTGGCTTTTAGCAAGATTTGTAGAAATTCAAAGTCTATATATCTTTCTTTGATCCTAGAAGCATAGATTCTCGAATTAATTAAGGAAACAAGTAACATCATTTATGGCTTGAAAGAATAATTAATAAACAATAGTTTGATATAGCGAAACAAAAAACTGAAAGGATATAATGAATGTGTTTTTCCTTTAATCAGCAAAATAATTAAGTTAATTAATAGAAAGAGTCTTCTCTTTCACTTTCATCGTAGATCTTTGATCTGTGGAGGATCTAGATTATTCTTACCTAAAAGTTTAAATTGGATCATAAAACAACTACTTACCTTGCATCGAGTTTGATTTAACTTAAATTCATATTACAAACGTTGATTTGAGCCAACACTCTTCTCTGGTCAGCGGGATTACATTTTGTGATTCGTTGTTCTTTTTCTATTCCAGTAGGAGAAGTTCTGTTATTTTTTAGACTGTCATGTGAACTTGCATTACTGATGGCTTCAGCCTAGCTTAATTTGTTGTGAACTTCACGAGGCTTATGTGATTATTGTACGGTTGTTTTTGCAGATCTACACTTGTGTATTTGATTTTTTGTTCTACACAACCACTTTTCCAAAGCCAAATCGTTAACTTCAAAAAAGGTGTTTTCTTAATTCTTGTATGTGGTGTTAATTTTTGTCATTTAAACTCCATTGGTAATAGTATGACCATAGACGACAAATTTTAATTTTTAAATTGATCAATATTGGTATTGTGCAATGCTATGTCATACTTAAAATATGTATACTTGTAGAGTAGTTCATAGTACACTTGGTGTCTTTGCGTTTTGATGTATTCCCCATTTTGTTATGAAAGGAGAATCGTTTGTTTAAGTGAGCTATGGATAATGTGGTAAATTTAGATAGTGTTGAAGAAGGAAATCCCGATGTCCCTATGTAATGTATGGACCATATCGATTTAGAGGAAGATGAATATGTTACTTTTCGGCTGCCAATGGAAATGAAAATTTTAAATCATGCCCGAAGAGAATTGGAAATGATGCAAGAGGTCGGATCCCTTGTTCTTTTGTGTTTGGTTGCACATGATTTGCATTTGCTTCAGTTATTATCTACATGTTTGCGTAGTCGTGTCAATGAATTGACTCCGAACAGAGAAGAAAGACGTCGTCAATTAATGAGTTATTTAGTTCAAACTGAAAAGTGTCGAGACATTATACATATGTGCCCTGAAGCTTTTATTGAATTGTGTCAAAGATTACGGGGAACTGGTATTATGAAGGATAACTTGAATTTTACAGTGGAAGAGCAAGTGGCTAAGTTTTTGCACATCATAGGACACAATGTGAAAATTCGCACGGAATCTTTCTTCTTTCACCGCTCTGGAGAGACTGTTAGTCGTCACTTTCATCAAGTGTTACATGCAATCATTTCATTAGAGGGAGAATTTCTAGTTCAACCATCGGGTAGAGATGTCCCACCTCAAATTCTTAACAATACTAGATTCTATCCTTTCTTTAAGGTAAATGTGTTCATTATTAAGTTGACAATAATTGTACCCCCTTAAGTGTTTTTTTTTTGCACAACTAACTTGGTACCTCCTTTGTGTCCCAAGGATTGTGTTGGAGCTATTGATGGTACACATATATGTGTCAAGGTTCCACGGGCAAAGGCCCCTCGTTACCGTGGAAGGAAATATGTCCCCACTCAAAATGTTTTTGATGCTTGTAATTTTGACATGAAATTCACATATGTCTTAGCTAGGTGGGAAGGGACTACGCCTGATTCTAGAATCTTGAAAGACACTTTAACTAGAGAAGATCCCCTAATAATATCTGAAGGTTAGTGGAACACAAGAATCCTAAACTAGTCCAAATTCTTTTATCTAAACAATCATTTATAGAGTTGAAAAGTAATGTGTCTATAATTTTTTGTAGGAAAATATTATCTGGGGGATGCGGGATTTATGCTTAAACGACAATTGCTTACACCATATAGGGGGTACGTTATCACTTGAAGGAATATTCTGCTCGTGGACCACAAAATGTTAGAGAATTATTCAACCTTCATCATTCATCCCTAAGAAATGTCATAGAACGAACTTTTGGTGTGTTGAAAAAGAGATTTCCAATAATAGCTAGTGGCACAGAACCTCATTATTCTTTCGAAACACAAAGGAATATAATGATTGAATATTGTATACTTCATAATTATTTTATGAGTGTTGACATTGATGAATCATTAATGGATGAGGTGGACCATGAATTGCTTCAACGCGACATAGATAGATCTCAAACACAACAGCGTGATGAGGACTATAGAGAAGGGGCTGCATTAAGGGATAATATTGCTAATGACCTTTGGAATTCTTATCGAGCTTAATGTAGTTTTAGATTTTCATTTCCGGTGTTCGTTTAAATTTCATGGTATTACATTGTAGACTATATTATTGTTTACTCATGACTGAGCTTGTGATAAATTCTCCTTTGAATGTATTATAAACTGGTGGACTTTGTTAATGTCAATAATGAAATTGTGTTATGTGCGGGCAATTAAGTTTATCCCATGATAGTTAATTGCTCCTTCTTCTATCTTATGTCTACACTCCCTTTAAATTCATAGGTGGCACAATGACTAAGGGCAAAGGTCAATCATCTGAACCTCCACAGGTAGTGAGGGATGTGGAGGTGGGCAGAAGAGATGGATTTCATTATGTTGACTGCATTCACGGAGGAACAAAACAAGGGACATAGGGTTAGTGGTTCTTGGCTTCCGGTGGCTTATGCTAACGTTGTTCCCGCTTTAAGGTCTGCTGGTTTGTCAGATGTTATGAAGCATCACGTCAAAAATAGAATGAAAACAACCAAAGGGAAGTTTGCTGAGGTGTATGACTTGTTCAACAGTCTAAGTTGCTTTGCCTGGAATCATATGACAAAGAAGTTTGAGGAAGAAGATGAGGTCTGGGAAGAATTTATAAGGGTGAGTTATATGCAATTTGGTGTAATGTAAAAAATTTAGTGTACTAATGCCAATTGTCTTTAATTCTTTATGTTGTCTTATGATTAAACGACAAACCCCAAGCTGCAAAATGGAAAACAATGCAAAGCAGACACTATGATCTTCTGAAGGGTCTTTTTGGTGTTGATCGTGAACTTGGGAGAAGGGTTGCTACTAGTGGGCAAGCACATGGTTCATTAGACAAAGAAACCATTGATTTAAATGATGTTGATGAAGACCCTTCTATGAATGACCATGGTGGCACCCAGTTTGATGATCACCAACATTCCACTCCCAATGTCAAATCTTTTAGTCCAGCAAACGTACCGACCCCTCAGTCCACTGGGACATTGATAAGTGCCAAATATTAGGATGTTTTGTATGGAAAGAATGGCACTTTTTGGGTTAATTGCATTAATTCTTTAATTGATTTCCTCCAAATTCTAGAACATTTAAGTTAAGCAGTAATATCTGAGTACTGATATAATTGAAACCTTTTAATCCCAATTTTTGATGTTTAATTGCAGGAAAGATTAAAGGAGATCAATCAGGAACAAAAGAAGTGAAGAAGCAAGGAGAAAAATAGAAATTCCAATACAAGTAAAAATTATTTTCGCTCATGAGCTAAATATTTAGCTCATGAGCAAAAATGGACCAGAGAAGAGTGTTTTTGGGTGCTAAATTGGCTCATGAGCTAAATTTTTAGCTCATGAGCGAATTTACCTTACTTCACGTTGAAGAATTCTTTGGCTCATGAGCTAAATTTTTAGCTCATGAGCGAATTTTCATTTACCAGCACCCCAAAACCAATTTCGAAGGAAGTTTTTCGGGAGTTCGACATTTCTAAAAATAGAACGAAGACTCCGACGAAGAACGAAGGCTACGGAACCAAATTTCTTCATTTTCCCCTTCATCTTTATGGATTGTAAAGTCACCATGAGTGGCTAATCTCCTCTTTTGGGATTGAATGTAAATCAACTCGAACTCGGATATATTCTGGTTATATTTTTATATAGTGATTTTGTTTCTATCGATATTGTTATTTTCGTTCTGTTTATATGTCCTTGATTCTATCTGATCAATAGATTCTAGATTTAGATTTTTGGATCTAACTGGAAAGTATTTCTGAAAATCCGATCTGAACGAAAATAGTCGTTATATTGTTTTACTAGGAATAGATTTCAATATAGCGAATGCTTTTACACTTGATCTTAATGCTGGATGATTTGTTGAGTATATGAGGAATCAATATTCAATAAATCAATCTTATGAATTTTATATGTGAGGAATCAATATAAATGACTGTTATGTGTGCATCAATATTGATAGTTATGATTGCTATATATTGATATAAAACCAAAATATAGACGAGGGAGATAGATGAAATTCAATCCCAGTTTCTCTCACTGACATTCCAAATCAAATTTCATACTTTGTTTTATTATTTGCTACAATTTTAATTTAAATACTTAAATCAATCATGAATCAAACCACTCTCTTTTGTATATATTTACTTTTTTAATTAGTACAACTTTGAACTACTAACTCCTCGTGGGATCGACACTCTGAATTCATTTTCATATTACTACAGTTGACTAATAGGTACACTTGCCTAGCAGCCAACAAGTTTTTGGCGCCGTTGCCGGGGAGTCGGTGTCATTTCAAAGTTTTAGCTAGTTCATTAAGTATTGTGAATATTTTTAGTGTAGGTAGTAATTACATTATCATCTTGTGCTAATCCTTGCTTGAGTTGTCTTGATTTATGTTCTTAAGAGGTCGGGTACCTAAAGATCAATTGGAATTTGACCCAGAAATTGAAAAGACAGCTCGAAAAAACCAAGAAGTTTCTCTACTCCACAATCACAACCAATTATTCCAACTACTGAATCAATTATGGCTGGTGAATGGCAAAGTCCACCAATAAGAAGAATACTTGGAGATTATGCTATGCAGCAAGGACCAGGATACTTCTCCAACATAGCAAATCCTGGTGACTTCTCCAGTAACAATTATTATCTTAACAATTTTTCGCAGGATTGGAGAAGTATCCAAAATCAGATTTTTGGTGGCAACAACATGCTAATTCATCTTATATGGCACCTCCTCTCCAACAGCAGCAAGATTCTCCTTCAATTCAACAAGGAAGATCAAAATTGGATGATGCTCTTGAGGAATTCATGCAAGTTTCTATGGCATGTCAGAAAAATATAGAAGCATCAGTAAGAAATGTTGAGGCTCAAGTTGAACATTTAGCTAACCCTTCAGCTAACCAAAAGTCAGGACAATTCTCAGCAACTACTCAAACCAACCCCAGGTAGCAGTGCAATGATATCACCACAAGGAGTGGCATAACAAAAGGGGAAGGTATTGTGGACAACTTGGAAGCTGAGGAAGAAGTGCTGCTAGAAGGAGGGAGCGAAAAAGGAATAGAGGAGAGTGAAAAAGAGAGAATAGAGAGTGAGAGAAAAAAGAATGAGAGTGAAAAGAAAATAAGTGGTTGCGAGGAAGAGGGAGAAATGAATAAAGAAAATGATGTAAATAGAGAAAAAGAAAAAGAAAATGAGAAAAAGAGTGACAAAAGAGAAGATGAGAAAAAGGAGAAAAGAGGGGAAGGAGCACCACAACTAAAGAGATTGCCATATCCTAAAGCCCCTTCAAAGAAAGATAGAGAAATGCAGCTTGCACATACTCTGGATAGTTTTACAGGGTTGCAAATCAACATTCCTTTTATAGAAGCAATGGAGCAGATACCGAAGTATGCAGGATTCATGAAAGAGCTTCTCATTAAGAAAGGAAGATTTTCAGAAGAAACAGTGGAATTGGAGGCAGGGTGTAATGCAATTAGTCAAAAATCTTTGCCTAAAAAATTTAAAGATCCGGGCAGTCTCACTTCTGTGACTATTGGAAGCTTCTCAGTGCAAAAAGCTTTACTTGATTTGGAAAAGGTTGGCAATTTTGTGTTTCCAATAGATTTTGTGATCATAGATATTAAAGAAGATGTTGAAGCTCCACCAATCCTTGGCAAACCTTTTATGAAGACAGCTAGAGTAATCATTGATGTTAGTGATGGTGAGCTAAAGGTTAGGACACAAGATAAAGAAGCCAACTTCAATGTGTTTGAAGCTATTCAGCACCCAAAGGATCAACTAGAGTACTTTAAAGTAGATATGTCTGACAAAGCTTTTCTTGAAGTGAGTAATCCACAATTGCATGAAGCAAAGGAATTGAAAATTGTCAATCATAAATCTCTCAAGCTTCAAGAGAAAAAGACCAGTGCTTGTCATAACAAGAGGCCAAGGAAAAGAAAAATCAGGCCAAGGGAATCAGCAGCATGGTCTAATTCCAGAAAGAGATCAAGATGGTTAGAGGCAACTCCTGTCAAATGTTTGAATGAGGCAATTGGAACTTGGAGTTTGCTTTCACAAGAGATTAAGGGTGTAGCACCAAGGCTCACCTCAAAATTTCAGTTTGAAGGATTGTTGTCAGAAGAAAGTGGTGGTGCAGTACTAAGACTCACCATAATGTTTCAATTTCAACCACCATGATGAAAAATAGGCGTCAAGCTATGTGACGTTAAACAAGCGCTTCCTGGGAGGCAACCCAGTGTTTAATTTGGTTTTGCATTTCAAATTTCAATTTGGTATGTTTGTGTGTTTTTGTACATAAATGTGTGTATTGGTGTTTTTATGCATATTTGTGTTGTTGTATGCTTTAAGTAAATTTTTAGCAATTCATTGTCTTAATTGGGCCAAACAAGTGTATTTGAGTGTTTTGAAGTTATTTAAACTTGTTTTGCATGCAAAAGAGTTTTGGTCCAAAATTGAGACATGTGGATGCTAAAAATTGCCTTAAAAGTAGTCACTTGTAAAAATTGAGTGTTTGATCTTAGATTTTGGTTAGGAAAATGTGAAACTTTGTCAAACCATAGAAAACAATGTGAGGAGTGAATTAGGGTGTGAATTAAAGTCTAAAAGAGAGCAATAATCAAGATTTGAGTGATTGAAATTAGTGAGAAATTTTGAAAGATGTAAAAGGACTTGAGAAGCAAAATTTCTGTAAAATTCGCTCATGAGCTAAAAAATTAGCTCAAGCGAATTATGCAGAAAATTTAAAAAGAGACAATTTCTGCTAAATTCGCTCATGAGCTAAAAATTTAGCTCAAGCGAATTTAGGGGTGAAAAGTGATGCTCTCTGGACAAAATTCGCCCATGAGCTAAAAATTTTAGCTCATGAGCGAATTTTTGATCAATTTAACCCACTCTCTGGACAAAATTCGCCCATGAGCTAAAAAATTTAGCTCATGAGCGAATTTTTGCTAAATATTTTGCACTCCCTGGACAAAATTCGCCCATGGGTGAATTTTTTTAGCTCATGAGCGAATTTTTTAAATATGCGCACCCAGCCTTATTTGACAGCAAATGTAGAGAGAGAAACATCATTTTTGCAAACCCCTTTCTTCTCTCTCTTGTGCGCGACAGTGAAGCTCTCCAAGGGCATTACTTCACTTCATTTTCAATCAACAATTTCACACTCCAATCTTCTTCCTCCTTCCTCCAATCATCCTTCAAGGTAAGTTTTCTTTGAATCCTCTTCAAATGAACCGAACATATCTCTCTTTTCTTGAGCAATTCAAACTCTAGGTTAGACACCATAAGGTTGAAATGTGATTGAGTTGCTTGGAAAGTGTTGATTATCACTTGAAATATTGTTGAAAGATGATTATGTGTATGATTATTGTGTAATGGGTGAAATATTTGGCAAAAAAAATGATCAAGTATTTTACACATAATCATAATAATGCTTATCAAGTGTTTTATGAAATGCACCAATAAGCTTTTCACTTTTATAAACTATCATTCACTTGTTGTGCATTCTAAAAGTGAATTGCTTGCATTTGAAATTAATCATTTGAGTTTAAAAAGAGGGAAGAATCACCCTAATTAAATGACAATGTGAACAAACTTGTGCATAATGTGCTTCAATTGATGAAATTACATTGTCCATTTAAACTGTTTATGATACATGATGATTTAGTGATTTATTTCTTCTCTTGCAATTGAGTGTTAGAATGTTCACATGATAGGACAAATGCAAGACATGGCTGTTGTGGTTGCTACATCATTGTGCACATGGTTTAGAATGAATCATAGTCTGTCATACTAGTTTGTATGCATACTTGAAGCATATGTGCCTAATTGAAATGTTGAATATTTGCTCCAATTTTACAGAATATGGCTAGAACAAAGACCACAGCAGAATATGACTCCTTCTTGAATGGCATTATCAGAAGGAATTGGAGGATATTAACTGATCTTTTACCCAAGGGAGCCTACCCAGGAATGACACCAGAAGAATTTCAGACTTACCTTCAGTGGAGCAAGTGGAGCTGCTAATTATGATGTGGGCTATTCTGGAGCTATGCCAGCAGGAGAAGGACCCTCAGGAGTAGCAGCCAGAGACATACCCTACCATTCCATCTTTCAAAACTCTGTGACATGGTTTCATTGTTCTTTTGTTGATATTTTAGTACTGTTGTGTGATTATGTTGGCAGATAATTCTAGTACTGCAATGTTTTGGTGTGTTTAAATAGTAGTTGCTTTTGTGATATTTGTATTAGTTGTTTTAGTTTAGATGCTTGTTACTTTACTTTGTTAAGTTAGAATTAGCTGTTTTACACTGTTTTTCACTTAGTATTTTAGATATAGTACTGATAGATATAGTAAAATTTTTTGGGAATTAATGAAAAATTTTCTTGAGGAGATTGGTTAAAAAGAAATCAGGATTCAGTAAGTGTCCTAAGGTTAGAACAGCTGAACAAACTGAACAAAGAGGTGAAAAAGGGAAAATGTGGTAAATTGCATAATCAAATAGGATTAGGACATTGGTGCATGATAATTGACCAAAATAAGCAATCATAACAATAGGTGATATAATCAAGGAAATAAGCCACAGATAACCCAGTGAGTGTGTAAATCCATAAACAGATTGAGAGTTTCACTGTTAATTGATTAGTTGATATTGCTTGAGTTTCCTTTTTGATAATATCACACAAAAGGCATGGAAATGATTAAGGCAAGTTTTGTTATATAGAAAAAGCTTAGAGCCAAATAGCCAACCAAAAAAATGATCAATTTTGTAATAAGCCCATTAGAGCCTAAGTTTTCTTTGATTATGTACCTTGACCTTAAATTTCAAAAGTTTATCCTACCTTTGCACACTAAAGGAAGGAGAGCATAGGTGCATATTATCATTTCAATGATAATGGGTTGGTGAAAGTGTGTTTATAAGAGAAAAATGGTTTGGCTATATAATTTACTCCTTACCATATATGTATAAAAAAAAAAGAAAAAAAGAAAAAGAAAGAAAAAGACAATGAAAATAAAAAGGAGTAGATTGTGAATGAAAAATTTGGTGTAGAGGTGTTAAGAAGTGAGAGTTGATGTAAATTGAATTGAAATGTAGTTATGCTCTCTTTTCTTGAATTGTGCTTTTGATTATCCTAAAAAACCATAATTCTTGGAAGCCTAGCCTCATTACAACCTTTACAAGACCTTAAGATCCATGCCAAATATGTGATTGTGGTTGAATTGGAAATGACTAGCAATGTTGATTTGTGCAATTTTCAGTGAAAGTTTGAGAGAAACACTCACCAGTGAGAATTGAGAGAAAAATTTCCTTGATTAGAATCATTTCATTGTTATAATTGCTCCTTTTGGTGATTAATTGCACTCTTGTCCTCCTTCTATTTGATATTGGATTTACCATATGCTTTTGATTTCAATTCTTTGGTTAGAATTTGAAGTTGTCTTTTGAAGGACCATGGAAATGATTTCCAAATAACCAATTTCATAAATGAATTAATGAATAGTTGAAGTATGACTGTTTACTTTGCTTGAGGACAAGCAAGATTCTAGGTTGGGGGGAGTTGATAAGTGCCAAATATTAGGATGTTTTGTATGGAAAGAATGACACTTTTTGGGTTAATTGCATTAATTCTTTAATTGATTTCCTCCAAATTCTAGAACATTTAAGTTAAGCAGTAATATCTGAGTACTGATATAATTGAAACCTTTTAATCCCAATTTTTGATGTTTAATTGCAGGAAAGATTAAAGGAGATCAATCAGGAACAAAAGAAGTGAAGAAGCAAGGAGAAAAAAAGAAATTCCAATACAAGTAAAAATTATTTTCGCTCATGAGCTAAATATTTAGCTCATGAGCGAAAATGGACCAGAGAAGAGTGTTTTTGGGTGCTAAATTGGCTCATGAGCTAAATTTTTAGCTCATGAGCGAATTTACCTTACTTCACGTTGAAGAATTCTTTGGCTCATGAGCTAAATTTTTAGCTCATGAGCGAATTTTCATTTACCAGCACCCCAAAACCAATTTCGAAGGAAGTTTTTCGGGAGTTCGACATTTCTAAAAATAGAACGAAGTCTCCGAAGAAGAACATAAAGCTGCGGAACCAGATTTCTTCGTTTTCTCCTTCATTTGTATTGATTGTACAAGCTACCATGAGTAGCTAATCTTCTCTTTTGGGATTGGATGTAAATCGACTCGAACTCGGATATATTCTGGTTATATTTTTATATAGTGATTTTGTTTCTATCAATATTTTTATTTTCGTTCTGTTTATATGTCTTTGATTCTATCTGATCAATAGATTCTAGATTTAGATTTTTGAATCTAACTGGAAAGTATTTCTGAAAATCCGATCTGAACGAAAATAGTCGTTGTATTGTTTTACTAGGAATAGATTTCAATATAGCAAATGCTTTTACACTTGATCTTAATGCTGGATGATTTGTTGAGTATATGAGGAATCAATATTCAATAAATCAATCTTATGAATTTTATATGTGAGGAATCAATATAAATGACTATTATGTGTGCATCAATATTGATAGTTATGATTGCTATATATTGATATACAACCAGAATATAGACGAGGGAGATAGATGAAATTCAATCCCAGTTTCTCTCACTGATATTCCAAATCAAGTTTCATACTCTCTTTTATTACTTGCTAAAATTTTACTTTAAATACCTAAATCACTCATGAATCAAACCACTCTCTTTTGTATATATTTACTTTTTGAATTAGTGCAACTGTGAACTACCAACTCCTCGTGGGATCGACACTCTGAATTTATTTTCATGTTACTACAGTTGACTAATAGGTACACTTGCCTAGCAGCCAACAGACATCTGCCTCTAGAGGATCAAAACGAAAGGCTCCAATGATTGACTTGGTAGAGACACAAATGGAAAAACTGACTGCTGGGATAGGTCTTGTTGCTGATGCTTTAAGCAATGGAAATGTAATTTTTGAAAAATTACACAACGTGGCTGAGCGTCAAGTAACAGTGGCTAAACTACAAGTTGTGGCAATGGAGAAGCGAAATGATATTTATCATGAACAACTGACTGTATTGAGGCATAAGAAACCACACATCTATACTGAAGCAGATGTTTGAGATCTGTTGACTGAAGTTAATGTTATGGAACCCTATAGAATGCAATGTTATGAATATTTGTACAACAATGAACAAAAGAAGCGTTGGCTCTTTGGTGTTCCCCCACACATGCGAATGCAAACACTATTTCAAATGATGAGTGAAGTTGGCCATAAGTAGATAGGATAACTCCTATGATATGTTGTGTAATGACATGAACTATGGTTTTTGCTATTGGTAGTCTTTTACTATGGACACCATGTTAATAGTCAACCTATCTGTGTATGTATGTAAGGAATGACTTGTATATATTTTGGCCTTTTGGGGATAGGTATGGTAACATGTATTAATGTAATGAATATTGACAAAAGGCCATGTATGCCTTTCACTGATAGGTATTACTTTTATTTTGTGACAATATGTATGAAATGGTAGTAATGACCTTATTATAACAAATTGTTTCATTTTACACCTTGTTCATTCACATATAACACATGTACAATTTTGAAAAATTGATTACATGTTATATTAGATGGCTGGGAGTTCTAAGTCAAAAAGGGGAACTTCCAAGGTGTCAAAGGATACTACCAATGAATCAAGCAAGGTAAAATGTAAGAAAAATTTAAGCACACCCCGTATGAGTCCCAGCTAATAGGGTGCTTAGATTACACTAGATTTTTCACAAACCAAAAGCAAATGGATACATACCTCACTGGATTTGCAGGGAGAAACTTGGTGGAGCCAAGGTTTATGAGTCTTGACATTTTTTAGAACAAATGGCTTTTCAATTTCAAAAGCTGCTAGAGTATCAAGGCCTAAAACACTTTGTTTCAATTCAGTGTCCATATCTAATTGAGTTGGTGAAGGTTTTTTACTGTAACCTCACAATCTCAATTGGTGATTTGTGATCTGAGGTGAAAGGTGTTAAAATCTGAGTGAGGGTTTACGACAAGTTATCTCTTGCAGGATTGAAGTTTGAGGGTGAAAAGTTTGAACTTGCCAACATATGCTCTTGGGAGAATTATTATCGAGGTGAAGTCGTGAAGGGGATGATAAAATAGGGGCTGCAACAACCTGTAAGGTCCAAAGATCCTCCAAAGATTTTTTAATAATGACAAACTCTCAAAATTCACTTAGTGTAATTCTGATTATGGTACTAATGATTTCACTTGAGTATGTTCAAGAAAATACAGATAAAGGATCTTCAGAAGATATCATTATCAGCCCTTGGGAACTTTGAAGTTTAACAGAAGATACAATCATGCCTCCAATATGTTACAAATATTTAAAGAAAGCAAGAAAGCAGTTGAGAAGAAACCTCAGCACATTCTGATGTGAGAATCACATCTTGAGAAGAAGCATAACATCTGTCAAAAGAACAAATCCATTTAACAGAAGAAGCGAAGTGCTCATATTAAGAAAAAAGATGTCAGTTTACAATAATTTGAGCCCTTTATACAAATGAGATATGTCCAGAAGAAAGGCATAACTCACAGACAGTGTATTAGAAGGAAGATTCACTGTCAAGATGTCTGCAGAAGAAGCTGTCTCTTGGAAAAATCACATTCCTCAATTTTCTCTGTTCTGCAAGTGTTCAAAATATTTTTAAATTCATTCCTTCAATCTGAAATGTCTAAAATAACCTTTTCAAAAGTTTGAAGGATAAGATTCAGAAGGAGTTAATCTCTGGAGAAGAAATGTTCTCCAGAAGAAACAACCAGTCAAAGGCCAGCTGTCTTTGAACATGTCATCTTGCACCTGCAAAGGATAGTCTGTTCTTGAAAGGGACATCTCCTATCTCACAGCTGGAAATGCATAAGCCTTCACAAGGATTTCCAACGACTAGAAATCTCATTTTGCCTATAAAAGGAACTCAATTCTTCATGAAAAAACACAACACGTAGTCCAGAAGAAGCTTCAGACTGCATATTTACAATCTCTACCTTCTGGAAAAATTTCTCTCTCCTCAAATCTCTGAGTATCTGCTTCAAAAGTTCATTGAGAGAGAGTTGGCTCATCATCTTTTCTGCTGTGCTTAATTTATATTTTGTTCTTGAGCCTTGTATTTATCATTTCACAACTTACATCTTCTGCAATCTCTCAAGGAGGCTTTAAGAGTATTAGTGCCTCTTGAGAAGGTGTGAAATAGTTGTAGTAAGCTACTTCACAACTGAAGTGAGCTGTTCTGAGTTGTAAAGCTTGCAGGAAAGGTTTTTCATATTGCTTTTTAACCTGCACAGTATGCAGAAAAAGCTGCAGTATTTGTAAAGGTTTCAGAAGAAGTGAGTGAAGAGGCTGCATAAGAATACTAGTGGTAAAGTGTACCCAAGGAATCTGTAAAAGCAAGTGTTGATCAAGAAAATCTTACTGAAAGTAGGGACTGGACGTAGCCTCAGGTTGGAAGAGGTGAACCAGTATAAAAATTGTGTGTGCAATCTTCTTACCCTTACACTCATCTTAGTTTTCAATTTTAGTTTTATTTGCATAAAACTATTTTAGAAAACTATCTAATACCTAAGTAAGCTGCATTGACAAGAGAGTTCCTTAAAAGGAATTAAAATTTCAGCATACATTATATAACTTAACTTCCACTTCTTGAGTTTCATCTTCTAATACTAAGCCAAGAATAACTTGAGCAGAAATAGTATTAGAAGAAATTGCAGTAATTTTAAAAGATCACAATTCAACCACCCCTTCTTGTGATTGTAATTTCTACTTCAATTGGTACCAAAGCTTGCCTCTAAGGTTGAACTCACTTAACAATGAGAGAGGAAAAATATCAAGGGAAGATGGCAAATCGTGGTGCAGGAATGTTCATTCCAGAAGAATCCTCCACAAATAGACCTTCTGCATTTGATGGGAAGGATTACTTCAATTGGAAAGATAGAATGAAATTGTTTCTAGAACCCCAAGACATTGATATCTTTGAGATATCATTGAGAAAGGAAACTTCATTCTTGTAACCAGAAGAACAAGAATTCCGGTTCCTCCTAAAGAAGGAGAATCTGAAGTTCAAGAAGAACCACCACAACCAAAATCCAGAGAAGAATGGACTTTAGAAGATAAGCGGAATTATCTTCTGAATTCCAAGGCTAAGTTCTTTCTTCTCTATGCTCTTAGCAGAGGAGAATATGATAAGGTTGCTGGTTGTGCCACTACTAAAGAAATATGGGATACTCTCAAAATTGCCCATGAAGGAATTGATCAAGTAAAAGAATCAAAAAGAAATATTTTGATTCATCAATATGAAATGTACAATATGGATGAACATGAGTCCATTGATGAGATGTTTAGTAGATTCACAATCATCATTAATGACTTAAAATCTCATGGTAAAAGCTACACTAACCAAGAGCAAGTCAGGAAAATACGTAGAAGTCTTCCAAAAATTCGGAGACCAAAAGTAACAGCCATCCAAGAAGCCAACGATCTTGCAGTTCTAAAGTTAGATGAGCTTTTTGGTTCCCTAAAAGTTCATGAACAAGAACTCATGGATGAATTACTACCAAGGAGAGGAAAAACAATTGCTCTCAAGGCTAGTACATCAAGAGAAGAAAAGATTCCTGATGAAGAAGAATCATCTTCTGAAAATGATGATGAGCTTGCCTTCATATCTAAAAGAATTCAAAGACTGATCAGAAGGAAAGGCAGAGGAAAAAGATTCTTTCCCAAGAAGGACAGATAAAAATCTGAAGGATCCAAGGCTCAAATCATCTGTTTTGAGTGCAAAAAGTCAGGCCACATAAAGGCAGAATATCCTCAATTAAAAAGGGACTCAAGAAACTTCCAGAAGAAGAAAAAGGCCATGATGGCAACAAAAGCTCTAGAAGGAAAAAAGCTTTCCTTTCAATCAGATCTCTTCAATTGTGCCGAGGTTGAAGAGAAGTTCACAAAAAGGTTTGCTGAAAAGAAGATTATTGTGGGAAGAGTCATCTCTTCTCAGGAACTCAGGGATGAGGGCTGGGACATGAGTCCCTATTTGGAAAAGCAAGGTTGGAAGGACTATCTGACTATGCCAGATTCTGTTTTTCCAAAGATGACAAGAGAGTTCTATGCCGCATGCTACAAAGCCAAGGGATCCTCCCAGGGTCAGCCCCACATCATCTCTAATGTTAGAGGCACTCACATGGAGCTCACTAAAGAAACCTTAGGTGCACTCATCCAAGCACCAATTGCAGGAAATAGATTGTACAATAAGGAGAAGTGGTGGAATGATATAGGGATTCCAGCAGCAAATGTTGGCACCTCCCTGTTCAAAGGAGGACTCATCACAGATGCTGCATCATCCCTAAATCCATTTGGGAAATTTCTGTTTCACTTAATGGTCAAGTGCATCATGCCAAGAGCTGGCACTTTCAACAAAGTTTATCATCAAGACTTAATGGTGATGTATCACCTCAAGCATGGCATTCCCCTGAATCTTCCATTCCTAATTCTCAGACACATGGAACACGCCTTCCACAACTCCAAGATCAACGCATCTCTACCCTTTGGGATGCTCACTACCAGAATCATGAGGCATTTCAAAGTTGACTTCAGTAGCTGTGACAAGTCTGACGAAAGACCCGGCTATGTGGGGAAGACAAACCTAAAATCTCTAGGTTTGGATGGTAAGACTATTCCTTCTCCCACTTTTCCCTTGACTAATCCTCCTCCTCATGTACCGACCACAACACAGGCCTCTCCCTCCTCTAAGCTGTCTGAGGCTAAGAGGAAAAAGAACAAGAAGAGCTCTAGAGAAGCTGTTGAGGGATCTCAAGAAGGATCAGATATCCCTAGACATGAAAAGAAAAGAAAAGCACAGCCATTTGCTTCCACAGAGACTGAGATAAAGAAAAAGAAAAAGAAGAAATCAAAGCTTGAGCACACCACTCAACCTGAACCAACTCCTGCAGAAGAAGAGCCACATCATGAGCAAGAAAAGGAAGCAGAAGCAGAAGTGGCAAGAAATGAAGAAGAAAGACCTCTGCTTGAGCAAGAGACTGAGCACTACTCACCTCTGCAACAGACACCTCCTCATTCTCCTCCACCTGAGATAACTCTTCAGGAAGTCTCACCCATCAGCAAAATTGTTGCTGAGACTTTAGTGGAATTAGAAAAGGAAACCACAACCTCAAGTCAAGAAGTCCCACAAGAGCTGCAGCAAGCTAAGCAAGAAACTGAGGAAGAAATTCCTACCAAACAGACAACTCCTGTGAGGTATGAGCCTACCTATTCTATTCCCACTTCCTGCCCTACTCCTGGAAAGTTCTTTGTGGAGACCATTCTGAATGATTCCCCTATGCCTAAATATGACCAATCTGCACCTCCCACTACCAGACCTGAGCCAACTAAGGCACCCTCATCTGAACCATCCATTCCCACACATCTATCAAACTCCATCAACACTTTTCTGAGTCAACTACATGAGGAACAACAACAATATCAGCAAGACCTCAACACCAGACTTGAGCAGAATCAAAAGAAGATCTTGAAGAAGCTGAAGCACCACAAGAAGAGGCAAGATGCTCTTTTTGCAGGATTTGACACAGTCCTGCAAGCAATGCATGCATCAAATGAATTTCACAAGAAGATGAACCTTCATCTTTCAAATTTTCCTCCTCTGCCTGAGTTTCCACAGACTGTGCTGCGACCCTCTGGACCTAGCTCAGACTCATCCTCTTCCCACTCATCCTAGCTCTGCTAGTTTTTCTTTTTTTGATAATGTCAAAAGGGTGAGAGTAGGTTAGATATATCTAATGAGAGTCTTAAGGGCTTAGGAATTTAAATTTCAGCTCAGCTTTTGTGAGGATATGTTCAGCTTGATAAGCTAAAGATGTAATTGGCACCTTTCACAGCTTTTTGTTAAGATGCAGTGGCATCTTTTGTTTTGTAATCCTCTATCTTTCTGATTAATGAAAATGTCTCTCAGTATTTGCAGTATATTTCTGATTTGTTTATTTAACAGTCTAATTAGCAATTCATCTCAAACATTAAGCATTAAAACTTAAAACAGAAAAATATTCTATAACTCAGGGGGAGCTCTTTCCCTTAATTACTTCTGTTACAAATAGATTGTACATCTCAGGGGGAGTTAAAGTTATACATGCATCACATTCATTTTAATCTCATCAGATATTTAAACCCGTAGTTTGCCATCATCAAAAAAAGGGGAGATTGTTGAGACAAGCTCACCTCCAAGAAGTTTTTAATATGACAAACTGACTAAAGTTTAAATATACATACGAGATGCATCTTGTGTTACTAACTGTGTACTCAAGTATGGCAGAGACTTTCTGTACCTAAGTATTGCAGGAATATATGAAGCCAGAAAGGATCTTTAGGCCATTAAGAAAAGCTAAGTCATGAGTAACAAGGACACAAGATCAGAAGCCATTAAAGAGTAAATTAAGAGCTTTGGAGTAGCTGTATGTTTCAAGGATCAGACAAGAGCTCAAGAAAGTTGGTTACACATACAACAAGTATGTTTGAATCAAGATAGAAAATACACAACCAAGCTCATCACTAAGTCTATGGAGAAAACACTCCAAAGAGATTCAGATGTAAGCTCAGCTTGAGATGCAAGACTATGTTCAGAAGCTACTATCAGAAGAGATCATAGTTCAAGCAAGCATAAGCATGAAACCAAGAGACTCAAGTTCAGCTTGAGATGCAAAGCCTTGAACAGATGCAAAGTCAGCTTGAGATGCAAAGCCTTGAACAGATGCAAGTTCAGCTTGAGATGCATAAACAGCTTGAGACGCTGTCTCGTGGACAGACGTGGAAAGACAAGATCTCATCAAAGATGCAAGAAAGTCATAAGAGACTCTGGACAGAAGCAAGACTGCATGCTCAATGATAGAAGACAACAAGTAAAGTCAGCATAAAGTCAAGCAAGAACAAAAGGACACTGACACAGTGACTTAGCCTGAAAAGCTGCTGCACACCTACTGAAAAGACTGTACCTGTTGTTGTGTGCTCTAACAGCTTGCAACGGCCACATAACAGCTAGTTTCCTAACTGCTGATATAAAAGAGACAAGATCTAATGCTGATATGTGAGAGAGACTGCCTGCATTACTGTACAATCATCAAGCATCTTATCACATCTCAACTAACATCTCAAGTGCACATCTCTGCTGTCTGTTAAACAGCTTCATCTGATCTTGAGATCATCTGTCTCTACTCATCTCTCTTCTGTGCATCACTCTTACATTGTATTTCAATTAGAGAGATTACCTAGCTTACCAATCTCTATATCCATACTGTGTATGCTGTAAGCTAGACTTATCATATTCTTTCACTGTAACTTGTCTCATCTAAGATAGGAGGGTTCCTAGTCTTAGAGTGAGGTGTTGCGTCCTGAAGAGGTTGTAAGAATACTTGTGGCTCAGCTAAGATAGGAGTGCCTAGGCTTAGTGTCAGTGAGACGTCCTGAAGAGGCCGTAAGAATACTTGTATTGACGGGTTTGTCAATAGTGGAAAATCTCACGTGTTGTGAGGACTGGACGTAGCCCAAGGAGTGGGTGAACCAGGATAAGATCTCTGCCCCCTGTCTCTTATCTTGTCTTTACTTAACTTATCTTGAATTAACTAAATCAACAAAGCAACAACAGAAATTAACTGAACAAAGGTTCAAGATAAGACTCTGAGAAATTACTAACAGAAGTGTTATATCTAAAATTGTATCTTGTCTTAACAGAGACTCCAAGTCAACAGACTTGAGAGCACATCTCAACAAACATTTGTAGTGTGGTAAATTGCAGGAACAGATCTGATAAGTCTCTATTCAACCCCCCTTCTAGAGACATCCAACCAATTTCACTCTTCAGGTCTTCAAACAATGTAAATGTTTCAGATAGACGAGCTTCCTTTATATTTATATTCTTCATACGATAGTCGAATCTTTGCTACTATCCTCAAGTCTTCAGATAGTCTTCATGTCTTCAGATGGTCTTCATGTCTTCAGATAGTCTTCATGTCTTCAGATAGTCTTCATGTCTTCATGATAGTAGGCTTTGCTTTGTAGAATTCTTCTTTTCAGATTCTGCATTTGTTCTTCTGATTCTGATCTTCTGATTTTGATTTTGTTCTTCTTATCTTCTTTTGATCTGTTCTTCTTCTTCTGTTCTTCTTTTTCTTCTAATGAGTATTCCAACCTGAAACACAATTAACAAACCTATACCTTTCTCAGTAGAACCTGTTTACATAATCTTATAATCTTGTTTATTCTTATTATGTTCTTGTATAGTCTTTACTTGTTAGAATTATGTTCTTATATAATCTTATTTGTTAATTATATTCTTATATAATCTGATTTGTTAATCATTAAAACCTAAGGATTCTAAGTCTTTGATTCATGTTTAAATGCTCAAATTGATTTATAGACTTCACATTACTGACGTCCACCATTTCGAAAATAACATGCAACATATAATGACTACCATTCAAGGTCTACACTTATCCATGACTGAGCATCACACCAAGGTGGAGAAGATGATTGAAGAGTTGGTCAATCGTGTGCATGGTATTGAGGATCGGCTCCTGCCGCCAACGTCTGGATAGTTTCATTAGTCATAGGAATAACTCATTAGTGAAACTAATTAAGATAATATGTGTCTTTCTATATGCTAACTTTTGAGAATTAGTAATCCTATCACTATTAGTTAGGTGTTTTTGTAAGTTATTTCAGTTTCATGGTCCTATTATGTCATGTGCAACAATAGTTGACAATGGATATTTAGCATGCTTATTGATTTCAAATATCAATGTGCTTTTGTTCATGGAATGGATTAATTCATAGGCATGTAATTGATTATATTGTTGTATGTCATTTGTGGAGCAAGTTGACCATGTCTTAAAAAGATTTTCAGTTGGTTTTTCAAATTCTGACTCTGAAAAAATCGATTTAGGCATGTACAAATCAATTATAATGCAGCAAAACTATGTGTATTTCATTCCGAGTTGCAGACAACTGATTATAATGAACACATAATCGATTTTTTATGTTCCTAGCATGAAATACTTTCATTCTGACTTGTATACAATCGATTACACTTAAATGGAAATCGATTATTTTATCTTAAATCCGGCCACATACTTTCTGACTTTAGAGAAAATCGATTTTCTAATCAAGGAAAGAGATTATCTCCTCCAAACTGTTATTCCCACCCATTTTGAGTTGCAGACAATCGATTATAATGAACACATAATCAATTTTTTATGTTCCTAGCATGAAATACTTTCATTCTGACTTGTATACAATCGATTACATTTCAATTGAAATCGATTATTTTATCTAAAAATACAGTCATATACTTTCTGACTTTAGAGAAAAACGATTTTCTTATAAAGGAAATCGATTATCTCCCCCCAAACTCTTATTCCCACCTATTCTGAGTTGCAGACAATCGATTAAAATGAACACATAATCGATTATTTTGTCCCCAAAAGAAAGAACTTATATTCTGACTACCAGAAAATCGATTTCTAGGCCAAGGAAATCGATTTATGTAAATCATGAAAACAAATCCAAACAATGCAGGTACAGATAATCAATTTCATTGGGATGAAAATTGATTTTTTTCACTAAATTGGCGGGTAAAATTGTCAAAATTAATAAAATATTTCTATTTCTCTTCTACTTCTTCTATCACACCAAACAACCCACTTTTACATTTCTCTTTTATTCCTCACCTATTCCACTCACACCACACAACCTTAAAAGCATCCCTATCTCTCCTCTATTTCTCTCATTCACACTTCTCTCCTACCAATTTCTCTTCTCTCCATTTCCCTACTCCCACCAAACATAACATTAATGTTTAAAAATTTAATTTTATAAAAGAAAGAGAGAAAATGTTATATAATATATTATAATATCATATTATATTAATATTATATGTATAAATTATCATTATATAATACCATTGCGTGTGAATATATTAAAAAATATCATTATAAAATAATATAAAATAAACTATATCTCATCAAAAAATAATAAAAAATCCTAATATTCAAATATATTTTAATGAGTATGTGGGTACCCGTGGGGCGGGTAGTATAATATCTGTCCTCGCCCATTTTATAAATATGCGGGTACCCATTACAGGTATATCCACGAATACGGGTTTTTTACATCCATATAGGGGGCGAGGCTGGTTCCGACACCCCCAAACCCACCCCACCCCATTAAAGGTGGGGTTGGGTCGGGTCCGGTTTTCCATAAAACTAGTCAAAGTGGGTTTTTCTCGTCAAAGGGAACATCGACAATAACATAGGGAACATCCTCCACAGGAATACACTTCAGTAGCGACTGTGAGAGACCTCGACGATAAAGTATGCTCGAGATCAGGCAGTATCTCGCTGACATACGCTGGACAGGGACACGTCGGGCTTGCTTTGGTTCAGACGACAAAAGGCTCAATTCAAGATATCCATGGATGTCTGAAAACCATCGATTTGAAGCATCGATTGCCATCACGACGGTCCGGGACAACTTCCCGAATCACGGACATATTGTTCCCAATGGATCTCGTGCTAGCTTGCTTGGATAAAATGTTTGGCCTTGCGTTCCTTTCCTTAGGGATGTCATTGACCCGTACCTCGAAGAGCCTTAGAAGTAGCTCTTTCACTTTCTCCAAGTACTTTTGTAGAAAAGTTTCCTTGACCTGATGGTTCCCATTAACCTGCAAAATAACCAACTAGGAATCACTGTTAAGTCTGACCCTCCTTGCGCCAAATTCTGCCGCCATCTTGAGGCCGGTGATGAGGGCTTCATATTTTGCCTGGTTGTTAAAAATGGGAAAATAAAAACTCAAAGAATGTTCGAGGACTACTCCCTGAGAGTTCTCGAGGAAGAGGTTGGTGTCGTTTCCTTTGGGGTTAGAGGATTCATCTACATGAATTCCCTAGAGGTCCTCAACTCTAGGATTTGTCGGAGTGAGTTTGGCGATGAAGTCGGCCAAGGCTTATGCTTTAATCGTTTGCCGATGCTCATATAGAATTTTGAACTCAGATAATTCCATTGCACATGCTACAATTTCCCAGCTAGATCACGTCAATGAATAATTTGTCTAATGGGTTGGTCGGTGCGAACCACAATCAAGTGGGCCTAGAAATATTGTTGGAGGCGGCGCGTTGGGGTCAGCAAAGATGAGGCGACTTTTTCCACTTTAGGGTAGCAGAGTTTAGGTCCTTGAAGTTATTTTTTGACAAAGAGCACATTAAGTTGAGTTTTGTCGACTTCTCGAACTAAAGTGACATTAATGGCCTCATCTGCAATAGAGATATATAAATAAAGTGTTTCTTTGAGGGGTAGTTTGGTCAAAACGAGGAGGGGGTGAAACCAATATTTACTCTATTTGTTGTTGGTGGAATATTTGACTAGGAGGTGTGGATGGTGAAGGCTGGCCTTGAATGCCTAACGGTGGAGGTGGAGGAGCGTGACTAGTGCCGGTGGTAGAGGCCACAGTGGAGACACTGACAACAGAGGTGACATCGACGTTTGGCTGTTCGCGAGCAGGAGTAGGGGTGTAAGCGGGTTCAGATCGACCCGCTAACTCGAACCGAACCAAATAGAAAAAACGGATTGGTTTGAGTTCGGGTCAGGTCGGGTCATTTTAAGAGAAACCGATCTCCATCGGTTCGAGTATTAGATCCCATTTTCATTGAATCGAGCTAACCCGACCCGGGGTAGCTTCACCTTCACACCCATAAATTTGGGAACTTCAGTGTTCCCCTTTCATTTCAAAACCCTAGCCACGCAACATAGAATGTTTCTCTCCTTTCAAGTCTCAATCTCGCACACCCACTCGACCAGTCTCTCTTTTCTGGCTCATCATTCCTCGTACCTCGTACCTATCTACTTCTTTCAGCCCCTCTAGATATGGTGTTAAATGGTGACAACACCGCAACAGGCACTACGTGAGTGGTCGTGCTCGATGCTGGCGACCACGATAGATCGACGATATGACCGCGACAGTCATTCCCGTGAGCGTGGGGTCGTGGAGGACTGACAATGGTTGTTGTTGTTTGGTTTACAGGGATGATTTTTCTGTCTCCTTCTCCTACTCTTCCTAGATTGCTTATCTGGTTGATGGTTCTCTTCTCTTTTCTCTTTTGTTTGTATCTTAGGATTTCTTATTCTTGTTATAGTAAATGCTAGATTTGGAGAGGAGATCCATGGTTCTGGGCGGTGTCTCGAGGGGTCGTGACTGGTGGCAAAGGTTTAGACCCTTTTTCTCTTCAGTGGCAAGGTTGAAACTTGGTGTGTTGAGTCTCAGAATTAATTTAAGTAGTTGAAATTAGATTCAAGACTCATTATCCTTAGTTTTAATGATTAACAAATTAGACTGTGTAGAAACAGGTTCTACTGAGAAAGGTATTTTCCTTTGTATTTCAGGAAGTCTGTAGAAGCAACCATCTGAAGATGATCAACCTGCCAAACTGAAGAAGCAGAAGTACAACTGCGCAAGATGAACTGAAGAAGAAAGTCATCAGAGATCAACAACCAAAAGAAGAGCAATGAAGAATTAGTCTCTGTTTGAGCAAACTACCGAAGAGAAGAAGCATATCCGAGCAAGCTGAAATGAAGTTAAACTTAAGGCTTTTGGAAGATCACCAAAGAGCGCAAAGAACAAGGAAGAATCAATCTCAAATTGCTACTCTCAAAAGCAACTCACCAAAGGAAGAAATAAGAAGAACAAATATGTTGAAGATAAGCAACCCGCTGAAGAAAGTAACTAGCTGAAGAAGAACATCATGAAGAATACTGTAGCAACCATCCGATGAGAAGAGAACAAAGGACTTGCTGAAGATGATCAACCTTCTAAGGAAGATGACCTTCTGAAAATGATCAGACTCTCTAAAGAAAGGAATCTATTGAAAACTTTCTAAAGCCAGAGACGTCTTGCTCTCCGAAGACTTGTGAGTCAATCTGATTATCTCATTAAAAGACTCAAGTCTCAGAAAATGAGTAAACTAACAAATCAGTCCCTGACTCTATGGGGACCATGCAGTTTCGTCCCTGATTTTTCTAAAATATCACTTTAGTCCCTAACTTTGTTTAAACATGCATAAAATGCATGTTTTTCAATAAACTAAAGGACTAAAGTGCATGCTTTTTAATAAAATAAGGAATAAATTGCATGTTTTTTAATAAAGTATGAACTAAAATGCTATTTTAGAAAAGTCAGGGACGAAACTGCATGGTCCCCACAGAGTGAGGGACTGATTTGTTAGTTTACTCCTCAGAAAATATTAAAGTTAAGTTGAATCGGTGCAAAGAGAAACAAAGGCTTTATGGCACAGTTGTATTTCCCGAAATAAAAGAGGAAGCCTACTGCAGGAAAGCAAACAGAGGTCAGAGATAGAGTCAGCGCTGCAACACACCTACTCATGTACCATCTCTGCAATACGGTATCAGAATCGTGCACCTCAAGTGAAGAGAAAAGTTGAACTCACAACGGGACAAAAGAGAAGTCTAACGTTCCCATCTCTATTCAGAAAAAAGACTCCCGGTTGTAAAAAAGAAGGAGAAAGAAAAGGAGCATTAACTTGCTGAAGTTTTAGATGCTCTCTCAAGCAAGATTAAGAGCCTAACTGCTGTGTGTCAGAACTAATTCATACCTACACACCTACTCTTCTCAAGACAAAAGAAAAACAAAGGAGAAGTTATTTCACAACGGATCCAAGAGCGTTAATCATTTCTTCTCAACGGTATTCTAAGCAATCTTTAACGACTATATTTCCAGAACATATAAATAGCCTCAAGGAAGGATTTTGAAGATTGGCGGCCATGAATTCCAGAATATGATTTGGCATACCCATAGTGAAGTGGCGAGAATGTAGCCCAAGGTAGCCAATGGTCAAGCCCAAGAGAGAACCGACTGAAGCTCAATTCAACATTCTATCAAGCCAATTCTCCGAGGAAGTTATCCCTCATACAGAGATGAGATTGAACCTAAATTTATACACTTGTATCTCTGTTCTATCCTTGTACTTAGATTTATTTTGTGTATCTTGAGTTTTACTCAGTTATCCCTTTGTACAAGAAGAACCTAAGTTTATGTTTCTCAGAAATGTAAACTTAGTTTATATTTGTAAACGCTTTAAGTGTCTGAGAGCCTGGAGAGGCTTGGTGGAACAAAGAATACTCGGTTGAGCCTGGAGAGGCTTGTCTGTAAAAGAATACTGCTTAAGTTGCCTGGAGAGGCAGTTGAAAACAAAGAATACTCATTGGGCCTGGAGAGGCCAGGTGTGCAAAGAATACTGCATGAGTTGCCTGAAGAGGCAGTTGAAAACAAAGAATACTTGACGTTAAGCCTGGAGAGGCTGGGGTGAAATAATACTTGTAATCTTGCGGGATTAGTGGAAATTTCAGTGGTGGTTTGCCCTGGGACTGGACGTAGCTCACTGGGTTAGTGGGTGGACCAGTATAAATCTCTGTGTTAAGTTCTCTCTTCCCTTAACTCTTTACTTTGCGCTGATATCTATTTTATCTAACAATGGAGGGTTAAGAAAAGTTGTTTTATTAATCTACGCAGAAAACAATCTTTTCTTTAAAGGGAAAATAATTTCAAAAAGGTTTTTATCCAACCTTCCGAGTTGCATCGGCAAGTTGCTAAACTTCCCAGTTTCGAAAGGTTGATCAATTATTTTCAAATCAGTTTTGCTTGCTTTAAAAGGTTTTCACGAAAAAACTGTAAAGATTATAAAACACTATTAAACCCCCCATTCTAGTGTTTCTTATGGTCCTAACATGGTGGTGGTCCGACATTGAACAGAGGGTGGCTCTTATTTAATTTTTGGTCAATGCGATTGTAATTGTATGAGATTAGGGTTCACTTCTTCATTAAGGTTCAAAGTTCACAATGTATTTTTTTTTGTCACAGTTTAGATTAATTGTAATTTTTGTTATTTTGGGCCAAGTTTTTTACAGACTTTTTTTTTCAAACCCGAGACCCGACCCGATCCAATCCAACCCATTGAAGATTAGGGGGTGGTTCGGTTCAGGTTGAATAGTGAAAATGGTGGACCCAACCCAAACCGAGGCACTTTGATTGGTTTGGACTTTAAACTACCCTAAACCCAAACCAACCCGACCCGATTACACTCCTAAGTAGGAGATGGTTGGCAGTTGACTATTGGAGGAGAGGTGGTGACGACGTCAATAGAACAATTGCGGTCAGTGCCTACGACGACATTGCTTCTGGTGTCCACCATAGTGTCAGAGGAGAAGTCACGTGAATAGAAGTTGAGAGACGAAGAAAGAGTGAAAATTGTTTTCCCACAAACGCCACTAATGCCTGTGTGTAGTTTCTCGAATGGCAGATTCTGGCTAAAGATGGCGAAGCTGGATGAATTTCCATGGCGGAGCACATCGAGGGTGCACTTGCAAGCAATGTTATAAAAATCGGACCGGTCATTGACTCGGTGAGGGTACTAGGTTAATGGGTCATTGGTCGAACCAGTGAGTCATTGGTTGAACCAGTTAAACTGATATATATATATATATATAATCAATAAATTTATACTTAAATATATAATATTTATAAAATACATGTAATTTTTTAAATAAATAGATATTTTGAAATTTGAATTTGATATAAAAATAGAACTAGTATAATTAAATATAACATGAAACACCAATTTTTGTGAATTTTTTATTAACTTTATATTTATATTATTTAATAAATTAATGATCATGTTAAATTTAAAAAAGGAAAGAAATAATGTTAAATAAATTGATGTGGGTGTTGATGGTTAACAAAAGGAGTAATGGAAATAGTTTCATTTATTCTATCGATACCAATTTTGTCAACCAAAAATGAAGAAACTAAGAAGGCATTATATATAAATATTAGCACATTATAGAGTAAGAGGCATGTTAGTTCGAGTGGTTTCACCACACGCTTAGCAGGGAGAGGGAGCGGGTTCGATACTTGCCTGTTGAACTTTGTAAATTTTTTAGTAAAAAGCTTGTTTGAGACGCGCAGGCTGTAGTTGGATACATTGACTTCGACTCTGAACCGGTCCAATTTCTTACAAGTTCTACCGGTTTGTAGCTGGTTCAACCGGTTCCAGACCGGGTTAACGGTAGGAAAGGTCCATTTACCGGACCGATCATTGGTCCGATTCAACCGGTCGAATCGACCGATCCGATTTTAATAACACTACTTGTAAGGACTCCGATACGAAAGTCAGAGAGGATTTTGATCAGAGTGTTTCGCACAGAATGAATAACGTACCTGAGAATTCACTCCCCGTAGTTTATATAGGTTGGTTTTGGCGGGAAAGACCGTTAGGTAGTTACAACTGACATTCACAATAGCTTCATGCGCCCAAGTGTGATTGACCAGATGCGCTATGTATAGTCGGCCAAGACGGCTTTGCATGTCGGTGAAATCGGCTAATGCCGGCATGTATCTAGCAGGTGTAACCATGGGACTTAGCCCAGATTGACGTTGACAAAGTCTATTGGAAATCGGTCCAGAACATTTCCCTATGTATGATGTATAACAAACTTCCATTTATTTTTTTTTAAAGGGCAAAATGGAAATTGAGGATAAATTAGTAAGTGTATTAAAATATAAAAGATAAAATTGAAAGAAAAATAAAAAATTATAGACTATAATTTAGCTGAAGTAGCTTATATAAAATAAAAACTACTAAAATAAGCTAATTTATCAAATACTTTAAAATTGTGGCCTATTTAGAGATAGGCTTATTTTCATATCTAAACGTATATGTTAGTGACATATTTACATTATAAAAAAGTAAGTATTAGTTTGTAAGCGCACTGACCTATTTAGAGATAGATTTATTGACCTGATTAAGTGACATAATATGAAATGGGCTTTTAAATTGGCTAATAGGCCAAACCGAGCTTTGAAACAGGCCAGACCAGACATAAAAAAATGGCCTATGACAGACCAGACTTGGGCCACAAAATTATAATGCAGGTCAGGCTTAGGCCCTGCAAAGCCTAGCTTGGCTCGGCCTACTTCCACCCTTAACGCTAGAACTCAGAAGTTGTGTTAGACCATCTCCAATGAGAGTTGCTTAATATGAGTTGCTTAACTTAAAAACTATTATTTAATATGGGTCTCACAAGTTGAGTTGCTTAAGAGTTGCACTCTTACCCATTTTTTAACAACTCAACTTGTGAGACTCATATTAAAATAATAATTTTTATGTTAAGTAACTCTTCTAAACAACTCCCATAGGAGGTGGTTCTGGAATCTCGTTGGTTCCCATATAAGAATGGTTCACCGTTGGAACTGTCAAAATTAATTAGGTGGAATTGTTTTTAAATAATTTTTGCTGATCATGCATTTCTTGCAAAACTAGATGAAGAATAGGAATATACGATGGGAATATGGGGTTATTTTTCCAATTAAAAAACTAGGGGAGTCGATCCACTGTAGAAAATTTCTACTTTCTAGGATCAAAAATTGCAAAATGGAGTTGCACAATGATTTTGGGGCCAGCGGTGTGGCTATTGAATTCACCTGACGTTCAACGCATGCCATCGCTGTCATTCAATTCGAGTTGACAACCCTTCTTCCCCTTTTCTTTTTCTTTTATTTCTTTCTTCATATGCAGGCAGAGTGGAAGGAAAACCTTCCTTTCCTTCCTTGCTTAACGCAATTTGTAATCTGCGTTGGCTTTCCATCCAAAGCAAGTAAGTTACGTAACCGACATTGATCTGTTGTGGTTATGGCGGAAAGCGAAGAGCAGCGCGGGGTGGAAGCAACTAACCCTGACTTACTCAAAAACACGCCTTCCAACATTGCCAGATTGGAGGACGTGATCGAGCATTCTAAAGCAAGGCACAAGTATCTTGCTCAGACTTGTAGCCCTTCCGATGGCGGTGATGTTAGGTGGTACTTTTGTAAGATCCCTTTGGCCCCCAATGGTATATATGTTTTCCAACCTCTTTACTCTTATAGTCTTTTGTAATTGCCATTCACTAATAGTAATACCAATTCAGTTTCATTTCTTAACTTGTTTGAAGCCAAATGATGCTTTTCCGTTTCATTACAATACCTTAATGACCTCACCTTTCCAAATTTCAACAACTTCATTTGATGCCATACCTAATTTACAACTTTCTTTCCTTTATGAGCACTTTCTGATATCATAGAGTCCTGTATTAGTGGCAGATGGACTTACATTTGTAGTATGTACCCGGAGACATGTATGATTTATGCACTTTATTAGGCTGATTCATCAACACCAAACTACACATAAAAGGGCTTATATGCGTTTTAAATCAGTTCTGCTGGTTTTCGGTTGCAGAGTTGGCAGCCTCGGTCCCGGCCACAGAGATAGTGGGGAAGAGTGACTATTTTCGTTTTGGCATGAGAGATTCTCTGGCAATTGAAGCATCTTTCTTGCAGGTCATTTTATAAAATGTATACTTGGATAAATTTTTGTACTTGTCTTAGATTTGGATTTGAACCTTGGCTGTGGTGACCTTTAGAGAGTGAGATTCTTTGTTGTATGTGCATTGGTAGAGAGAGGAAGAATTGCTTTCAAGTTGGTGGAGAGAATATGCAGAATGTAGTGAAGGCCCAAGAGAATCACAAAGTTCCAGAACCAAGTTAGATAAGATTACTCAGTCATCTCAAGTATATGAAATTGATGAAGAGAGAGTTGGCGTCCCTGTAAAGGGAGGGCTCTATGAGGTATTTGTTTTTGTTATCTTTTCTCAGTAGTCTTAATGATGATAACTTTCTGCTTTTTCTTAGCACATTAAGTGGAAATTTGATTTTCTTTTTCATGAAAATTCTTCACGTGTTGTAGCGGGAGTGACTGCTTTTAACCCTCCTACTCTTAGCCAATTTTATACTTGAAATTTTTGTGTGTATTGAATTTGACAGAATAATTTTCTACCTTTCTTCTCCAAGCCTTAGTGGGAAATGGACATATCCATGTAGCTGATCTTACCTAGTGGGAAAAGGTTTTGATTGTTATCTTCTCTAAGCCTTAGTGCTTTCTCATACAATCCCACTTTCTTGGAAATAAAACTTAGAAAAAAAAAAGAAATTCGACTAATAAGAAATGGAAAGGAAATGCTGAAATCAAATATTTGTGTTTCAAATCATCCCTTTTTCCACAAGATAAACAAGTTTCTTTTATGTGTGAATCTTTAATGCCTTTTTGGTATATCTTGCTTGTTATTTGACCTGATGTAGGGTCCTAAATGACACTATTCATAGTTTTCTCTCTTTTTTTTTAACTCTACATTTCAACAACATAGAAGGGGAGGAGGTGTCTTGGCATTTATTTTCACCAAAACTTAGCTTTTGTTACTTATGCTCCTAAATATATTGCGAATGTTGTTAACCACATGCCAAATTTAAGGATATGGCTTTTCTTTTTTAAAAAAGAAATAAATTGAGAACTTCTTTCCAAGGGTGTGATGCTCATCCATACAGGTAGATTTGATCAAGAGACATTGTTTCCCTGTTTATTGGAATGGAGAAAATCGACGTGTTCTAAGAGGCCATTGGTTTGCTCGTAAAGGGGGCCTTGATTGGCTACCACTTCGTGAAGATGTTGCTGAACAACTAGAGGTCGCTTACCGTAGTCAGGTCTGTTTAATTGTTCAAATTACTTTTTTTCCAATGTAGAAATCATCGTTGCAATTTTACAAAATGATTAGTTGTCAGCGTGGCTCTGGCGTAAAATTCTGAAAATATATATTCAGAGTACAAATCTTACTCTTTTTCTTCAAATTGCTTGGTAAATGGCTATTTCATAGGGAAGGGGTTTGTTGGTTGCATATAAAGAGAGGCTGTCAACCTTTGCTCTTGATGTGCTTGACTTGTTTGTTCTGATTTTGTATATTGTGGTTTCTTTTGTGAGGATATCTTTTACCTCCTGCTCCATTCTATTTCCTTTCTCATCTCTAACAATATTTCTTTCTCTATTGACAAATGGCTAGGTTATTATAATGCTCTATTTCTTTGCCTCTTATTTATTTATTTATTCATTTATTGGTAGAGGATGAAATTTTATGAAAAAGGAGTGTAAGATCAGAGGGCATGTTAAGATCCTTAACGAGGTGGGAAAAAGAAAGAACAGCTAAATAAAACATTTAATCTACATAGAGCTTGTCAGTCTCATTGCATATTCACCTAAGGCACCCCTCTAATGTAAGTATGAGCTGGAACAACACAAGAAGCTAAGTAAACCACTTGATCCCATAAAAGATGCCAATGCAAGTATGTGTATCTGAAAATTTTTGCACCCCTCTTCGGTGATAGACATCAAATAGCTGCAAATATTGCACTGTCATAGGGACTTGCCCTCCTTAGATCTTCCCAAACAACCTTTTCTCTTTTAAAAAAATTATCATGTTTTCTTTTATTCTAAAACTGATTCTGAGTAACAATACATGTTAGATATAAAACCATTCATGTGCTTTCATTTAACAGCTTAAGCTTTTGGGATGGTGGGTTCATGACATGGTATCAGAGCATTTATGAATTATGATCATGTGGTCTAGAGATTAATCCTTGTTGCATTCATTTTTCTAAATAAAAGTTAAATTTCAGCACAAGGTAGGGCGGGTTTGTGCTTTTTGTGAGGGAGCATGTTAGATAGAAAACCATTCATGCGCTTTTACCTCATAGCTTAAGCTTTTAGGATAATTAGTTCATGACAAATTGACAATGCATCTAATTAGGTATTGCCAATGCCATTTAGATAATTTTCTCTTTGGCTCTCCCGTGTAATTTAGCTTTTGAAATCTTTCATTTAGGCTAGGGGGTTGGGTTAGGCTAGGGAAGAGGATAATCAGTTTTCAGCGTGTTCTTCTTTGCTTCAGAAAGTAAATGTTTGAAACTTAAGGAAGATCTATTTTCAACTGGTTTCTATAGGTTTGGCACCGGAGAACATTTCAACCGTCAGGACTTTATGCTGCTCGTGTTAATTTGCAAGGCTCCACACCAGTATGCAGATTATTTTGAACAGGATAATATAATTTTTTTATTTTATTTTATGCATAGTTATTATTTTGATTGTTAATATCTGGTGCATATTGTATATTGTTGTTGAACATGCAGGGCCTGCATGCCCTTTTCACAGGAGAAGACGATACTTGGGAAGCCTGGCTAAATGTTGATGCTTCTGGCTTTTCTAGTTTTGTTAGTTTTACTGGAAATGGAATCAAGCTAAGGCGTGGTTACTCCCCATCAAATTCACCAAAACCAACCCAGGTTTCCTGATCCCCCCTCCCTTTAGTGCTATAATGTATAGGTATAGTCTGCCATTAGAGTACTCCTCAATCTTTTCATAGTTTGACTTGGACATTACATCCTAATTTTGCTTCGTAATTGTATCTTATACAATACAATTCTTGTGATTATAAAGGCGTGTTTATGCTGACATACTAAAACTTTGATATAGTCATGTCCAGCATACCCTTGTTTATTGATTATTTTTTAATACATACTTCATAATAAAAATTAGCAGCTGTATCTTATTCAACATTGATGACAGTTTAATGGGAAAATTTTACTGTTTCTTGTATTTACAAATTATATATTTAACTTGTTTTGGTGGCCAACATCTTTCATGTTGTATTTGTGTTTGATTTCTTATTGGGGAGTCATTAATTAATAGGTGAATAATCTATATGTTCGTTGTTTCTGGAAAATGTAAATAGAGATTAATTCTATTGTTATTAACTTGTAATTTTTAATAGGATGAATTAAGGCAGCAGAAAGAGGAGGAGATGGATGATTACTGTTCGCAGGTACGTAACAGAAATAAGAAAATCAAGATTATGATCATCATTATACTTGCGTCTTCACTAGTCTCCTCATGTTCTTATCAATCTTAAGGCTCCATACATTTCTGCTGACACCTGGAACTCTATTTGTTTTGTCCTATCCAGAAAACTGAATTCAATCATATAGTACAGCTTCCCCCACCCTAATTTGGTTTGTTTGATATCAATTGCATCACAATAATTGTTTGCAGGTCCCTGTTAGACACTTGGTATTTATGGTTCATGGGATTGGTCAAAGGTTGGAAAAATCTAATTTGGTTGATGATGTGGGCAATTTTCGGCATATTACAGCAAGTCTTGCAGAGCAGCACCTTACTCCACACCAACGTGGCACTCAAAGGGTCCTCTTTATCCCATGCCAGGTAATGTTTCTCACTCTCTCTCTCCCTCCCTGTTTATTCTGAGCTATTTATGATGCTTTCTGTTTATCTATTTTGAGGCTTTTGGCAATGTCCTTCTTCTCTATATATTAAGCTCTTTATCATCGCTGATGTTCCATTTTGGCACATTGAACCTTACTTCGCTAATAGGGTTAAAATTACAACCGGTCGTATGCCAATTTGTAATAGCAAAATTGAGATATGTACATTGATCCGAAAACCTGTTTCCCGAATTGTGACCTTTACTTCGTATCTTACTTGCATCAAATCCCTAAATCTCTCTGAAAATCTCTGTAGGAGTTCGAAAACATGTCAGTTTCACTTGCTTTCCTTTCTCACCCAATTTTGAGTGTTTGTGGAGCTGTTAGATTTTTGTTTCCTGGAGCTGTGTTGTGTTTAGATTAAAAATATTGTGGTAATTTAGACATCATATATAGTGAATGCTAGAATTACTTTTGGTAGAATTAGAATCTAGTCTGAACTTGGCAATTTTACAAAATTTGCTGTGTTTCTGTTTATTTTCTTTTAAGATGCTTGTAGCAATCTGCACAGTCTATCATCATGTCAGAAAGAACATGACGTGAATCCAAGGGGGTGGATTCGTTTTACGGATCTATCTAGGTTGGAATGATCATAACTAGGAACTTTGGGAAATGGTTTAAACAAAAAAATGGGAAATAGGTAAGAATATGGAATGGAATTTGATAGACGTCACACTTTCAAGGATGAAAGATAAGCCCTTGAGATTACACACACAAAGGTGAAGAACCCTTGATAAACCCCACTCTTGACGAAGCAAGAAAATAAGAGAAAACGCTCTCTTTGGTTGATAAAATTAGCATAAACATTCTAGTCCTCTTGCATGCCTTGCATGTCCCTTAAATAGATTCATGCGCACCATGCAATGACCTATTACAACCAGCTTGTAACTCCTAAAAATTCATGAAACAACAAAATAAAAATAATTTAAACTATAGCCTAAAACTTAACCTATGTAGCCGCCCCTTTGTGGCTATTCATCATTCTCTTAATTAAGGAATTATAATTCAGCTAATAAATCCCCATGGCCGCCCCATGTGACTAAACAATTCAGCCAAAATATGTTACAAATTGAATGAAATTGATCAAGCATTAACATATGTTGGCCGCCCCCAATGAATGGTCTTTACTCTTCAATTTCATCACATGTTGGCCTCCCCTTTATTATCATAATTCAGCCCATTGTTGCACATGTTTGGCCGCCCAAATTCGGTTAAGGAATCAGCCAATTGATTCATTGGTTGGCCGCATTTGATAGCCTAAAAGAAACCTTCAACAAGTGCTTCAATTTGTAACCCCCGTGCCATTAATGCTTTGTCTCCTTGTAACCATTGCAGCTTCAATTCCTTTCAATTCTTTCTTTGTAACAACCAGCCACTTGATGATACATTTGTAACAACTACAATGTTTATTGAAAACAATAAAATAAAGAAATCCAATCAGCCACACCTCCCATTGGCCACCCACCTTTTGGAATTAAAATAACTGGGATTTAATTAAAACCATGTCACCATTTTTTTTAATTTTACCTGGTTGGATTCACATCAGAACAGTTTCCTTAAAATATCCATAAGTTGAACACCAGAGAGGCCATAAACATAATCCAATCCCAAAGAATGTTTAAGGGTGTTAGAAAAACTAGGGTTCATAGAATTGATAGTAGAGGAGAAGTTTAGAGAGAGAGAACTGAAACTATTTTTAGGTTTTCATTGAATGAATAATGCAATACAAAGAGGAAGGCTATTTATACTAATCAGTTCTGGGCAAATTACCAGAACTGATTCAGTTAGGTGCTAACCGCACCTAACTGAACAACTAACATAAGAGATGCTATTACAGTTAACAGTTAACACTACTAACAGATACCAGATTCACTTAAGTCTATATCACTAACAAAGGGCAAAGAGAAATCCTTAAAACTGTGAGCATTTCACTCCAAACAAATGCTAACAAGTGCATAAAGAGCACACTGCAATTTTTGCCAAAATCTCATACTTTTAGGGCCCGTTCGGGGTGGTTGTGAGTGAGTTTTCAGTTTTTTGTTTTGAAAAATTTTAAATCAAATTTTTACAACTCAAAACGAACAACTGGAAACTTGTTTTTGTAGTTTTCAAAACAACCATTTTGAAAACCACAAAAAGTGGTTTTCAGTTTTTTGTTTTGAGTTGTAAAAACTTAATTCAAAATTTTAAAAAACAAAAATTGAAAACTCACAATCACCCCGAACGGCTCCTTAGTTATTGCATTTGCTAATATTAGTTATAATCTTTCTTTTCTTTGACTATAATTAATTGATGATTTCATGTTATCTAGTGGAGGAAAGGTTTGAAGCTGAGCGGTGAAGCGGCTGTTGAGAAAATAACTTTGGATGGAGTGCGGGGATTGCGTGTCATGCTGAGTGCAACTGTTCATGATGTGTTATACTACATGAGCCCAATTTACTGTCAAGACATAATTGACTCGGTATAGCGTGTGTGTGTTTTGTTCCCATTGCTTTTATTTTTTTGAATCTTCCATAATAAATTTTATCAGATCTTGTTATTTCAGTTTTTCCTATTTTTCTTTTTCTATGATTTTGACTTTGTATTGTACATAAAAAATATTAGAAAAAGAAATGAAGTATGGAAACATAAATAAGGAGTTCACTAATTCTACATTAAATGTCGTTACTCAAAGTTTGGACGTTTGCCAGTGCCACATCATTAAGATGCAGAGATTTTAACACTTAAACTGGTGAGAGCATATAAGATGATGTGGTCCCAGCTGAACTTCTTCCTTTTAAATACTGATAGTACCACTTGTGCAGTGATGCAATATTTGGCATCTGATTACTTGTAACTAGCATTGCTCTAACTGCTGTTATTCTTTCTTGGGAGTGTCTTTCATCCATTGTTCGATTGGAAAGAAAAAACAGAGAAATGGTTCCTAGATTACATATTTCTTTTGCTGGGTTGGATGGGTTTCAAGTTTCAAGTTTCAATAGAAATGTAATGGTGAAAGATGGAAGGGAAGGAGGGAAAAACCCCTTCGTTTCTTTTTGCTCCCTTAAACTAGACAAAGCATCAGTGATGCTGGTAGTATCTCTCTTGTGTGATGTGTCAGAACCCTAAGATTGAAGATTTGTACAATCTTCTTGATTTTCACTCTCTTTTCCTCTCATATTCTAACCTTCTCAGGCCTATTTTCTTGGAAGACAGCACTAGAAATTCACTAAAACAATGTTTAGTCGTTTCTTGCTTTAATTTCCTCTAGAATCCATAAAACCTAAACTCTACATTTTAAGATCTTATAATAATTTTATTTCTGTGAACCCCCTTCCCTTGCATGTGCATGCTTGTTTCTATATCTATTTTGCAATTGCAAAACCTGCATTGCAAAAAAGAAAAAAAGGACTTGGAAATACTGAATAGAAAACTGTATTTTTTATTGATTCACAGTGTACAGAATTGATACATATCTATATAGGCCTGTGGGTCTTAATCCTATTAATGCATAATCCTGGAATTAAGGGAAGAAATATGTCCAAAAATAAAGAAAATATTACAGCTGTACAAATCCTTATAAATCTTCTATATAATGTATAAAAATAAGGAATAATTAAGGAATTAATTAAAGAATCAAGTAAATTGGGTAATTCAGCAACAAAAGGAAACCTACTTTGCATTTGAGAATTGCTTATATGTTATAACTGCATTGCAAGTATATCCATTGTTGGAGAGTCCCCACATTGACTAGTGATAAGGCCAAATTAAAGTATATAAGGCTTGAACAATCCTCACCTTACAAGCTAGCTTTTGGGGTTAAGTTAGGCCCAAGTCCATAATTTAAGATAGTATCAGAGTCTATCCTAGATCCGTTATTGGGCCCTCACCCGTAGATGTCCACGCTCCAGATGTCCAGCCTTGTGCCAGTTGTGCGTGAGAGGGTGTGTTGGAGAGTCCCCACATTGACTAGTGATAAGGCCAAATTAAAGTATATAAGGCTTGGACAATCCTCACCTTACAAGCTAGTTTCTGGGGTTGAGTTAGACCCGGTCCAAAATTTAAGATCCATTTTTAAGAATCAGCTGCACAGTAACATTTGTATTTCCTTTTCCTTAGGAGTTGGATGGGTTGCTGTGAGAATTTAGTTGTTATACTGTTGAAATAGAGAATTGAAAAAAGTTCATATTTTGACCAGTGAATTTACACTTTTCTAGGTATCCAACCAACTGAATCGACTATATTTGAAGTTTCTTAAAAGGAATCCTGGATATGATGGAAAGGTATGCTAGTGAGAAAATTTGCTTCATTTTTCCATGTATGCATTTTCAATATCTATAGTGGTTCACTTTATGCTGACTTTTGTGTAGGTTTCATTATATGGCCATTCTCTGGGAAGTGTCCTCTCATATGATATCCTTTGCCATCAAGATAACCTTTCATCTCCATTTCCGATGGATTGGATGTATAGGGAACATGGTGAAAATGAGGAAGCACACCCTGATAAGAAAAATCATTCTTTTCAGCACTCATCAATCAATCACGATGACACATTTGGCATGGTGAGCCCCTCTGATGAAAAGAAGAATACAGATCAGACTTCTTCAGAAATGGAGGCAGAATATACTGAGGAGTCCTCAGTTTCAGGCCATGCATCATCAAGTGTAGACAAATTTACTGCAGAACCTAACTTTGTGAGACCAAGTAACAATGGAGATGTTTCTGAGTTCCTTCCTGATTCTAGTGACATGTTTTTTGAGAAAACGGATGCCTTAGAGAAGCCTGAGGACATGAATGTTGGGCTACCTGTTGCGGAGGAAGAATGTAAGGATACAAGCAACAAAGATGAATTAATCAAGAAGCTCAGGGAAGAGGTTAGTTTCCAGTTTTTTACTTTTTACTTTCTACTTTTTTTTTTATTCTCTTTTTCTGTTTTTCATGGTTTTTTCTATTAAGTTTCCCCCCTTTCAAGAGAGGGAGAGGGATGTTGAGAGGCCATAAAATATGAAAGTACCCTTGCTATTAACACTCTTGAAGTGTAAATATCAATCATCTGTAGTGCAACATGCTACAAATAAAATTGTCATGAAGTAATTCAACCCAAGATCATATGTTTTTGGTGTGTGCCCAAGAATGGTTTATCTTTGTAACATGCTCTGCACTCATGTGATGGAAAAGGCATGAGTTTTGAGCCTATTGTAATTTGTATTAAAATTTAAATCTAATTATTAAAAATGGGTATTGTCTCTTGCTTACTGAACTTATCCTAGAAATGGCACTACTATGCATGCCTTTTGCACATGATATAGTCTTAGAGAGTTGAGAGAAAACATAATAAGAAGTTAGAGATTTGGAGAGGAGACTTGGAAACTCATGACTTCCGTTTAAGTAGAAACAAAACACAGTATATGGAACGCAAGTTTAGATAGGGACGGACAAATTCTATCTTAGAGGTGAAAATTGTAGAATATATAATAACACAAGTCTCCTGTTTTAAGTACCTAGGGTCCATCATATAAAATGATGGGGAGATAAATGGAGATATCAACCATAGGATCCAAGCAGGGTGGATGAAATGGAGGACTGCTTCAAGTGTGTGATATGTGATAGAAAAGTACCACTCAAGTTTAAAGGAAAATTATACCGCTTAGCTATAGGACCTGCAATACCCTTGTACAACTACAGTATCCCTACTACTACTAACCTTAACTTCCTTTATAACTTGCCTGTAACTGACAAAGTTTATATGTTTAGATTGATTCATTGAAAGCCAATCTAACTGAACTGGAATCGTGCCGTGGTGATGGTCATACCAAAGAAGAGTTAGATACAGGTAGTTACTACTTTTCTTGTCCTTTAAGAGGTTAAGATGTTTTATATCTTTATCTTCATCTTCATTTTAATATATAACACAATGCAAATAAGGATGTTTACATGCATGTGGCAGCACAAAAGCTATCTAAAAAGTCACCTTCTATACAAGATGCACCAAAGCGTTATACTCCATATATCAAGTACACAAAGCTTCAATTCAAGGTTCGAAAACAACTAGAAACTTTGTTTCTGGCACGTACAACTTTAAAATGTTTTATTGAGATGTATATTTCCTTTAGTATTTTTAACAGATTCCAGAGATGAGTCATTGCTAATTTATACGTGATGCGGTATATATCCTGTTCCTCATATGACTAATACTGCATTTTGCCAGGTTGATACATTCTTTGCTGTTGGATCCCCTCTTGGTGTATTTCTTGCACTTCGTAATATCCGAATTGGCATCGGTAATGATTTCTAAGCATGTCCTTATATGGTAATGACAATTTTATATTTGATCTTGATCGATCTCTTTGAAGAGGTTCCTTTTATAATGTTGCACATTTTATCTTTATCTTTAGCTTTAAGTTGAATAGTATCTGATGAATCTGCTCTTACAATAGTGTTTTTCTTCTCATGACTGATATGAACTATGAAGAGTTTCCACTTGTTTGGCTGGACTGTAGTTCATGCTTTTTTGCTGTAAATTTTGTCCTCCACATCATTTTTGGGACACTGTTAGGTAAGTCCAGATGGGCTGTGCTGGTGTCTGCATTTGGCTGGGTTATGTTAGTCGAGGAAGTTAGAGTGTGATTGTTAGTTAGAGTTCTAACAGAATTTGGCAGAGATAGGCTAGAGAGAGAGAGAAGATTAGGGTCATTCTGGATAGTTGATATTGGTTTTGGTGGGAGAGATCTCAGGCTCTTGAAATCCTGAGAGGAACAACATCAGCTTGTATTCATCCTTCCTTACCGGGGTTCATCACTGATCTGGGCCTAAGGGAGGTTTCATCAATAAAATGATATCTTTTCTTGTATTATTTTTCTAATATTTGACCCAGTATCTATCGGACGCACTTGTTTTCTTAGCTTCCGTGTGATTTTATGCACATGGGTTGTATAAGGATATATCTAGGCCAGACATGCAGAGGGACAGGGTTCCTCTTTCTTCTGAGCCCATATTTATTTTATAGTTTCTTTACTCTGTAGTTCTTTGTGGCCTTTAAGAGGTTTCCTGATTCTCCTGTTTTATGCTCTTTGGTTTCTTCATAAATTCTTTTGTTTATTTATTTATGTATTCAAATGACTTTTAGAAAACGATAGGGTTCATAGTTTGTGATTTCAGAGATGGAGAAGAGAGAATCTGAACTGTTCTTATGATTTCACTAACTGAATGATAGATTACAAGTCTGCAGTATTTATAGTAGCTAAGTAACAAGCCTAAGCTAATTGAATTCTGCTTATACTAACGGAATTCAGTTTGTTACAGTTAGTCTTGATTGTACAATAGTGAATACAAAGTACAGTAGTAGGCAAAATACAAAATAACAAAATAAACAGAATACAAAAGTACAGCAGAGAACTATATTCTCTAACATTCAGGGGAAACTCCCCCTCACCAGCAGACCGGGTTCTAAAAATATCTTTATCTTTAAATTGAGTAATACCTGATGAATCTGTACTTATAATCAGTTTAGTTTAAGCCTGCTTCTTTTTGAGGTTCTGCTCATGATTGATTCAGGGGAGTTTCCATTTCTGTTTCTGATAAACAGCTAGATCTGAGAGACTTTACAGCCTTGTTGCACATTTTATTCTCCTTGGCTCTTTGATCCCTTTTACTTTTTTCAGTTTTTGTCGATATCTTATTTTATGACTACTCCACTAGTAGTGTACTTTCTTCCTCTTCTTTCTATTATAATTTCTTTTCCTGTAAAAGAAATCTGTAAGCTTCAATAGGCTATGTTATGATCAGCTTTTGCTATGTGTGCTTCTGAGCTATACTTCTATTCATTTTTGTTTGAATCTATTAAATTAAGGTTGAGTATAATTTTTTATCAGAGAAAAAGAGATTATTATTATTATAAATGTCCAGTTTTCTATTATTTGCATCTTAGTTGATAACTACATATTCAATCTTTCTTTTTCATTACAGGCAGAGGCCAAGAATATTGGGAGCTGGAAAATATGAATGAAGAGGAGCCAGCTTGTCGGCAAATGTTCAACATTTTTCACCCCTTTGATCCAGTAGCATACAGGTTTTCTGTAATTTCATCCCCAATGCAGTTTCCCTAGTGAATATGAGTAGACATTATAATTTCTTGCCACCAGTTGATTTGCATAATTTTCGTCTGATTGTTTTGATTCTCTGGCTCTTTATGTTTACTAAATTCTTATGCTGCTCTTTGGTACATCCTTCCTATTGTATAGCTTGCAATAAAAGGAGTATCAAGGGTGAGAAATAAACCTATATATCTATTATCTAATGAACCGCTGAAACTGTCGGAGTTTGGAAGTGAGGATCATCATTCTTTCTCCTGAAGTGTTAGAGAATATATGGGGGATATATTTAGATTATTTTGGAATATCTTTCTTGATCTGTTTCTTCATTTTATTATGTTTTAGTCTTATTGTTAGTATTAGGTATAGGAGTATTAAGTTTAGGTAGGTACTGTAACATAATACATTACTTCCCAACAATATATTCAATGTTATTGATTTCTGTCTCTCTCTCTTTTCCTTTCCCTAACCCTAAACCTATAATTCGCTAAAATAAAATATATGTTAGTATGTGGAATAATAAGTATGGATTCAACCATGACTTTACTACTCTTTTTTAATATAAAATATTGTATCTTCTGTATGAAAATTGATGGATGCTATTTTTTAAATTCACCACAGGGTAGAGCCACTTGTCTGCAAAGAATACATCAGCAAACGCCCTGTTTTGATTCCGTATCACAGAGGAGGAAAAAGGTTGCATATTGGATTTCAGGTGTGGCAGCAGAGACACTGGTACTGTGTGACTGCATTGGACCATTATATGTCTCAAATAATGCCCTATGTTTTGGTGTAGGAATTTACTGAAGATCTAGCTGTTCGCACTCGGGCAATAAAGAATTATATGAAATCTGCAAGGGTGAGCTCCTCTTTTTTTGTATTAAAGAATAACATAGTATAAGAGACGACGAAAATGTTAAAGGCAAAGCAAGAAGACTAAAGGTTTCTCTAAAATTAATGAATTTTGTGTGACTAATCAGTCTAAACGTGCTTGTATTTATGTGCTCTACAATATTGATTTTAATAAGAATGTGATGCTAAATCTAAGGCCTACAAATCAGTAACAGTTAATAAAAAATATACTAATTTGGTGAGAATCAGTAGCAGCTATTTCTAATATTAACTTTTGCTTAATTCTACCATATATATCATATCATATTCTCTCTGCAATTACTCCAATTTTCCCTCCAATTTTACTATCTGCTACCCTTACTGGAGTCTTGAAGGGGGAAGAAAGTAAATAGGGATACAGGTTAAACAATGTTAGAACAAAAGAACACAATCACCTAAGGAAAGGATAATGATTATAATAACTGCTCAGATTGTGGCCGCCATACAAGTTGTTTAGTTTGAATGTGAAGTTTTTTGTTGCTTAATTTTGATTGCTTTGTAAGTTACTAGCTCTAGAGTGGAGTTATGAACTCAATGTTTTCACTGTCAGATTAACAATTTGTATTGAAAATAGAAATGTACTAATAAACTAAGTGTAGTAGAACAAGTCCTGCTCAATATGGATAACACTGACACACACTGTAATATTATTCTCTGACTTGCAAAATTGAAATTTGAAAATGAAGGAACACAGAATTTATGATAGGTCTGTCAGACTGAACAGAAAACACACACTTATAATATCTGATTTTCTACTCCTGTGCATGGTGATGGTTATAATTTCTGTTCTCTAAGCAGGATAAGGTAATGACAGTTTGTCAATCAAGAAGTATGGAGAACATAGAAGGTAATATTGTCTTTCAAGTTCCTTTTCATTTGATAACTCCTTTTTTTATGGGTTTCAAATTCATATCCCTATTAAGAAGTAGCCTTTAAAATGGATCTCACTTGCGGTTTATTTAGAAGGGGCTTTACTTTTGACAGGCTTGGAAGGGATTTGATACTGTGCTTTTCCTGTTTTGTTTTTTACGCAGAGCATGACTTGTCTCACTGTATTTTACTTCTCAATAGGAAATTGACTACACCCCCTCCCCCCCACCCCTAAAAAAGGGAAAAAGTAATTGTTAGAATTTAGGGTTCATGGAATTTGAGAGAGAGAGAGAGAAAGAGAGTTGTGAATATTCTCAGAATTATGATTCTGGTTTTTGCATTACAGTAACTGAGAGCTAATGAAGCTATTTATACAGATGCAGTAGCTTGTGCTGAAAGCCAAGCTTGACTGAAAACTGAATCTGTTAGGTTCTAACCGAACCTAACTAAGTACAACTGAAAGCAACTATAAGCTTCTACAACAAGCTACTTAACAGAATATAAAATACAATTATATCAATAACAGTAATAAACAGTGACAAACTGACAATGCTGCTGGCACTGGGTAAATAGATTGTAGTTTTGGTAAATATTATAGAAGGCATGAAAATTAAAAATGTTGAACATTAGCATGCTATATATGTAATATCCTATTTTTCTACATTTCTTTTTGTAACTACTATAAAATGGGTTGTACGTGTTGTGTATATGTTGAAGTTCTTAGGGTCGTATTATAGTTTGTTAATATAATAATCCATGAAAATAATACTGAACTAATATTTTGTAGAACCTCATAGGAATGCTTGCTAAAGTCCACACTCCACACTACCTCTTTGATAGTATTGTTAGATGCGCTCATGCTATAACATTATGTCAAACTAATGAGATTAAATCTTACCGTTTGCTTTATTATTATTATTATTATTATTATTATTATTATTATTATATTTTGTTTTAAGTTTTGTACTAAATGTTGATATATATGTATGCGCATCTATGATTTTAATTGTACAATATGTATTACAAATAACATAGCAATTCCAAAAGGTTATATGTTTGGTGCTGTTTTTGTGACTTTAATTGTCTTCTGGTATTTTTTTAATTAATCATGCAACATAAATGTAACATTTGTTCCATTGTATTTTTGCTTGAATTCTTGCCTATCTGTATTGTAGGAGAAAGTTCTGAAGAGGAGGAAGAGACATCATATGGATATCTTATGATGGAGAGGTTGACAGGAAGCAAAACTGGACGAATTGATCACATGCTTCAGGTATAAAGTTATTCCAATCTGCTACTGTTCTTGTTGGCCCAGCACTCTGGTGTCATAAGTATCGTGCAAAATGAGAACACACCTAAGTACCTAACTGATTCATAAGTATAATTGTATCTATGTATAAATTCAATTTGAAACGAAGCCAATGCCACGTCCCTGGATATACACTATCCGGACTTCCTTTTCCAGGGTCAGTCAAACTGCATAATGATAAAGTCACTGTGATGACTCATCTTATAATGAGTCAGGAGTCTCCAGTCACTTGGTTAAAATAATGCATATTTTCCTTACCAGGAACAAATCCTAGAGGCCAGATACCCTAGGATACCAGGGGCCCTGGGTGAAACAAGTGTCTGAAATAATGATTTATGTGATTCAATCTGTATCCTCAATGTTTATTGCTAATATTGATGTCTTCAGTTTTTTTCCTTAGCACTACGACACTACCTTATTCTAGTTGGAGGGTGCGTCCTTGCTTCTTTCCAATGAGATCTTGATACTAACAAGAAAATTACTACATGCAACTATGATAAATTGAAAATTCAAATTTTTGGAGCTAAAATAAAATATAGGAGAAACATGTTTTATAGGAAATTCGACTACCATAAAGGTCATGCCTAGGTTCTTTTCAGCTAGTGGCTACCTGTAGTTTCTTTCATTAAGTTAGTTTTCTGTTCAATGTAGTGGTCCTTTTTATTTTCAAATTAATTTGACAGTTTTCTGTTCAATATAGTGGTCCTTTGATTTCCAAATTAATTTGGATTTTTCCTTGTAATGCAGGATAAGACCTTTGAACATCCGTATCTGCAAGCCATTGGAGCACATACGTAAGTGTATTTAGAATTTCACATTGTCATAGTCATACTATCAAGATCATAGTTACTGCAATCGGAATTCGGCGCCAATGAGTATATTATTTGTTTGGAGTAGGTTAAAAGTTTGACTGTTAGGTCACCAGTTGAACTAGTCATTTTTTTAATATTAATACTTGTGTCACCCTGTGGTCACGGATTCTAATCATAGAAACAATCTCTCTGCTTATGAGACTAGGGCTGCATACATTTGTTCCTTCCTAGACCCCACAATTGTGGAAACCCCGTGCATTGGACCATCTGTTTGATATATTTAACTTTTAAAATAAAAAATACATAATATGTTTAGAAACACATTTCTTTTAATGTGGGTGTATGTATAAAATTATGTTATTAATTTTTTTTGGGGGGGGAAATGCAATTGTAATAGAAACTGACATAGAAAACTTTTTTGATTAATTTAATCTGTTCTCTATTAAATTTTAGATATATATAATTTATGTAAAATAATTGTAAATTTCTAAGTAGTTACAAATAAAATTCTCTCCTTTTTTTTTCCCTTTGATCCCACTGCCCGGTTGTTGGCTCAATTGCTGGGCCATTCCATGACCGGCAGCTCATATACAAAATACTATCATAGAATCATGCAGTGGCTGGGATGGTCTGTTCCTACCTATGATTAGCGCGTTTGGTTTACCTCAAAATCACGTTACAAACGTGGATCCGGGCCAATGCTGTAGAGTGTAATATTGGCTCGGATCCACGATTGTAATGTTGTTTTAAGATAAACCAAACACACACAAATGTCAACTAGCATTATTGCTTAGCTTATTCTAAGTCCTGCATTTGTTGGGATTGATGCTTGTTCCTGCCCCTCTGCTTTTGTTCTGTGTGCTTAGGTTCTTTCTTATACTTTGCATATCGTATATTTTGTGGACACAAGAAATTTCCTACCTAGTTGCCCAACAATGCAATATCGTATATTTTGCAGCTCGGTTCTATTAGATGAGAGAATTGTGTGGCTTCCTTTAGAAAGCATATCTAACATACTCGATGTGTTTTTTTTTTAAAATTTGACATAGGAGCATTGATTAAAGAACTAAAGATAGAAAGTATTTGTTGGAAAGTGTAGTATTTAAGATAATAAATGTAATGAATGTTGCAATTTCTAATAAAAATCTTCTATTTTTTGATTTCTTAACCGGTGTCCTTAGGTTACTCATTAGTAGCACCCTTTGATTTTGTTATACGTGACGAATTAATGCTGAGGACTTAAAAAGAAAGGTGGTCTGGTAGGTGGGTTTGGATAGGGGTTCAATTCTTAGAGAACCAAAAAAATATTAGATTTGATATGCGTGGGTTTCCAGCATGACTTCGTAACTGCAATATAGACATGGAGGATACATGGTTAATATATTGGATGGGAGTAAAATGTTTTGGAGCTTCAGTGTCTGCTATTTTGATTGCCACAGGGATTTCTGACAGAACTTGCATTGATTTCACGAGTTTAATCTCATAACTAACTTGTTGGATGTTTCCATCTGGTGGACAGAAATTATTGGCGGGATTATGATACTGCCCTTTTCATACTGAGACACTTGTATCGAAATATACCAGAAGACCCCAATATGTCAGTTGAACATAGTGAGGGCAGCTCGAAATATGAGAGTAGTTCTGCTGGTTGGTATGATCAAAGAGACACTGTTGAGGAAGATCTTCCTTTGACTTTCTCTGACAAGGCTATGGTGAGAAACTTCTCAAGCAAAGCTAAGAGGATTCTGCATAAGAACTCGGCATCTAATTTCTAAATGCATGGTGAATGATATAACCACCTCAGGTTGCTCTGCTCTACCATTATATGGCACATGCTGAGATGAGATTTCCATGCATCCGTCGTTGCTGTTGTTGCCTGTACACGATGTATTTGAGTGTAATTAATGAAAGAATGTACGCTAGAAGGATTCTCCATCTTAGGGTTGTTTCATATGGCTGGTCAGTGTAATGTTATATTAGTCCATGTTCCGATGTACATAACAAATGGGAAAAAAATGAAAAGAAAAATAATCCCTCTACATTGTGACGGTTAGAATCAGTAACAAATGAATAAAAAAAAAAGAATCAGTTTGTAACAACTGTACAATCATGGTGCTAGTAAATAAACGTATAAAGGTGTTGTTTCACTTTCAAAATGGAAAGAAATGAATGTGTATCTATTAATAGTTTGACCTATAAATATTGCAAGAATAAAAGTGTTTGAGATTAATTTTAGAAAAAAAAATCACTTAATATTTTTATAAAAAAATCATTGTTAGAACTTTTCAATGTGTATGTTTGGTATTTTATAGATAAACGGAATCTTAAAAAAATATAATTTGGATTTTAATCAGAAGATTTCTTGTTTTTCACAATAATCAAATGTAATAAGAGAATGATAAAAAGTGTTTTTATGATTATAACCAAATATAAATTAGTTTTTATATTTCATAATCTCTAAAAAATAAATCACTTCTGTATACAATTGTAGAATCACTTTTATTTATTTACTTAAATATTGGTTTCTGTTTTAATCAAAGTTTGGTATAAAAATCAGAAAATTTCATATAAAGCAAGATTTTACTTAAATATATATTTTAAGATTTTACATCAATTAGTGTTATATATATTATAAAGCAAGATTTTACTTAAATATATATTTTAAGATTATATATATATATATTAAAAGTTCATATTTTAAAACTTTACTAAATATTTATTTCAAGGACATTTTAATCTTTATAAATTACACCTCTTTCCCTCCATCCTATTTTACTTTTATTTCTTTCAAATTAAACAATCATTTTTCTTCTCTATTTCTTTCCACTATTTCTCTCCATTTTATTTTTTTCTACCTTAGCAAACAGTGTTAGTGATGAAGAGAAGAGGGATATGTGGGTGGGGTGGGGTGTCACGGTCAAGGCTAGAGCAATAAAATAGTGCGGTGGTGGGTATTTCTGGAAAGAAAAAAATTAAAAAAGGGAGGGTGGGGGAAAGAAGGGGCGGTGCCAAAAGAATAAATTTATAGTACAAATATTAACGATATTGGAAATTTTAAACCTTTGCCTTGATTTTTGTTTATTAGTCCTTACCACATTAATTAGATCTCAACACAATTCTTCGGCAATATCATCAAGGCAATGTTCGCAATCAATGTTATGAAACTCAGACCGGTGACCGACTCGGCCAAGGTACTGAGTCACTGGGTCACTGGTCGAACCAGTAGGTCACTGGTTGAACCGATTAAACCGGTATATATCAAAATAGGCAAAAATAGTACTTATTTATACTTTATTAATAGCTAAATATATTTTTTAATCTAATATATTTATATTATATTAAATGATAAAATTTTATATTAATAAAATAATATGTATTTATATTTCATAAAGAAATCATATGAAAATATAAACATGTTTAATAATTTATTATAAATTCAAATAAGTATTTTATATTATATAAACCTATGAAATCAATATGCTATTCTATTGAATTAAAAAAAAAGACATTAAGAAGTTATAATGAAGTATCATATATAAAAACTAGCGTATGTTACAAAACGGTGTTGTGGTTCAGTGGTAGGTGGTTGTCCCTCTATGCACAGGATCCGTGTCCAACACCCATGAGAAGCATTTTTAAATTTCTCATCCAAATCAAGCAAACCGAGTCCACAAGCGCGCCCGGGCCGAGTCAACCGAGTTTGGGCCAAGTTGATGACATCAGATCCGGTTTGTTTGCAATTCCGATCTAATGAGCTGACCGGACCGGCCTTATGTCCGGTTCCCGGTCGGTCCGGTCCGAGTCTGACAACACTGTCCGCAATAACGAGTAAACCTCCAGATAACCACCTCTTTTAACCACTCGTTAAAACGTGATAAACTCACATTTCCAACATTAGAAATAGTTGCATTTTGAAATCCAAACTTGAGTTTGGTCAGTTTAAACGCTAAACCAATAAACTCACGTTTCCAACACTAGAAATAGTTGCATTCTGAAATCCAAACTTGAGTTTGGTCAGTTTGAACGCTAAACCAAACACACACTTCTGCAATAACTTACACATTATCCTTATGAAAAAGCAAAAAGATTAAATGGGAAGATAGGAGTTGAAGTTCAGGCCGATGAGAAAGCCTAAATTATAGCCTTTGTAGAGAATTCTTTGGAATGACAATCGTCCTTGAGTATTTAAAATCCTCTCCAAGCAAGAGACATTAAGATCATGCATTCTACTTATTCTAGGGCATATTTGAAAGTCTGTTTGATGAATGATGATCATATAGTAACAATATGCTTTATTCATGAAGGCAGTATGTTCTATAACCCAAACAATTTGATGCAAAATTGATGCTACCTGTCTATAGATCTTGCATTCATAACACTACATGGCTCCGGAAACTGTTTTCACTCAGAACAAGCTGTTTCTTTTTCATTTTCTTTCTGTTTCCTGTTTCTTTTTCTTTCCCCTCCCATATCTGCTATCATAGTATAAAGAAACATTTACAATTAAGTACAACAGAACTAACTCGATCTAAAAGCGCTTCATACAGAACAAATGTAAGAGCAAACTTCAATTATAAAGAAACCGAAGACACAATCAATGAATAGGAGCTCAATGCATTTGTCTATCCATCTGTTTGGAAAGTCAAATCCAGAATGATAATAGCTGGCTTGGTCATGTCTTCATTTCTCCTCAAAGTCAACATCAATAATCTCAGGGTCTGACTTAGATGCGGAGGTTTTTCTACCATCTCTTGAAAAGAAATCCCCTTTAGGTTGCCAGACAATGTTGCCACAGCTTGTACATCGAATTATTTGGTTCTTGTAACCTGCAAATTGCATCTTGCAAGCTGGACAAGTGCCCTATACAATTACAGACGACGTAGTATACTTAATGAGCCAATTTCCATATAAACAATGCATAAAACATTAAAATTCAAATGATCATGAACTAGAATGCAGGAGTAAACTCAGCTACACACTCCACTACCATAATAACATAAAAAAAAAAGTTTTAACACAATGAACTTATGTCCATGCTAATTAGTATGGATTTGAGTTAACTATGCTTCAAATCCAACTTTTATTAGCTTCACCCCATGGGTATGAGCAAGCTAACATAAAATTAATTGAATGAAATGTAGCTCAAAAGCAAATGGATGAATTTTTTAAAATTCTGAATAAAACTAATGAAAACTCGTTATAATTGTTTTAGGGTACGTTTCTAAGTTTGAAGAGAAGGGAAATGGAAGGTTTAGGGCGGAAATGCAGGGGGAGGAAGGAGGGGGAAGACTTTATAAATTATAAAATGAGAGAGTTGCACTTACAAACACAGGGGAGGGAAGGGCTTCCTTGAAATCTTTCCCTTCCTTCCCTTCCTCTTCATTTTCCAACTCACAAACATACCCTTAAGCAAATACTTATCCTCTGGTTAAATTGGAAAGGTAGTATTTTTAGGACACTTTATAGCATCTAAATCTTAGGTGGCCTCAGTTCGGTGTTCTGACTTGGGGACACCATATTAAAAAGGATTTTAAAAATTTGATTGTATTGATAAGCAAGTTCATTTATGCATTATTTGATATCCTTATGACTGTGCTTTTCTAAAAGGAATTTCACATCCTTCCTTCCTTCAGTGGGGAAAAATGTTAAGTGATGATTTGAAATTTGAAGATATTCAGAGTTCTTTCCACGTTCAGAGAAATAAGCAAAAAAAGAAAGACAAAAAAAAAAAAAAAAACTTCAAGCTCATTGCAATTGATTAACATTGGTACTTCATTACGAATTTAACTGAGAGAGTACAGAAGTTATGTGCATGCATGTACACATTGAAAATGTAATAGCAATGATACCTTAATAACTAAGGTGTTGGCCAATGTCCCAATGAGAAGAGGACCGGCAAATGGAAGTACCCATGTTGCAATTATCAGGAACCGAAAAAGCCAACCAGATAACAAGAACCAGATGAAGAAAATTGTCTGAAAAAGGAAAATCAAACAGCAACGACAGACCAAGATTGAGTAGTTTGAAAATGAGAAAGACAAGAGAAAAATCCTATATACCAAAGATTGCAAAGAATGATAAAATTCAAGACAATTCAAAGGTGAAGTTCAAAATATTTGATAAGTATACTTTAGGGCTAAATCCAATGGTTGAGAGTAGAATTGGTCTTTACATTGTTAGCAGAGCTATGAAAAGGTTTCTGTTGTAGTATTATTGAATTGAAAGGATAGAATTAACAAGAGGAATAGAAATGAATTGTGTGAATCTGAATGGGAACTTACTGCAGAGCTTCTTCCGAGAGGACTATCGAGAAAGCTATTGAGCTGCCTCCTGTACTGCACAAAGCAATTCCACAAACAAGGATGATGATATATAAATATTGTTAACAAAAAATGAAAAATCAAAAAGAGAGAGAATGGAAGAAGAAGAGACCTTGGGCCAGTTTCTGGAAAAATCGAGGGTGAAAGTGCGGTAACGTTGTCCAATCTCAAAGTCACGATCAATTTCACGGACACGGTCGGCGGCGGCCCTGGCGACGGAGGAGAGACGGTTAGAGAGGGAATAGCGGCGGTCGAGGCGTTCGGCGGTTTTCTTGGCTTCGAAGAGGAAGCGCTCGAAGCCATCGTTGGCAGTTCGCCATGCCTCCCTCCAAACCCTATCCATATTGTTATCTCTCTTCATATTCAATACTCTCACTCTCACAGCCACAGGTTGCCGTTGTCGTCGATGCCGAATCCCAATCGCTCCTCCGTAACTACTGTTACTGTTTGTCGCCGGAAGTGGAAGAAGAGGTTGCCACCTCACGGTTGTGGCTGTGGCTGTGCCCGCCATTCCAATCATTTCTGCTTTCCGCTGATTCTGAATTGGACGCTTCACTTCACACACATTCCCAGCACCTCCACCACTCGCACACACCCTAGCAAATTCTATTAGTTTTTTTAGGGTATTATGCCTTTTAGTTTTAAGTAAATAATAATAATAATAATAATAATAATAATAATAATAATATACTGAATATGAATAAGAATAATTAATTATTGTTTGGTTTACAAGAAGATGAGAGGGAGAATAAAATTAAGGGTTAAATATATTTTTAAGTAAAATTTTATTTTGGTCCCTTATTAATTTTTTCAATGGTTTTGATATTTTATTTTAAAAATCACATGATTTTAGTTCTTGTCGTTAGTTATATTCTGTTAAGCGATGTTGTAGTAATATTTCTTGTAGATTTTTCTATGGATTTTCCTTCGAATTTTCCTATAGATTTCAAAATTCAAAGAAAATTTTGTTCACATTCTAAAATTTACAAGAAATTTACTATAGATATTTTTATAACAAAGGAAAAAAACTTTATAGTAGCATTTTTATTGTAAAAAAAAATTGTGATTTTTGTGGTACTTTACTACATGTGATTTTTCTAGAGAAAAATTTACAATGAATTTCCCATGAATTTTTACTCAAGAAAAGTCACAGTAGAGTTGTGAAAGCCACTTAACGGAGTATAGTTAACAAAGAAGATTAAAAGCATGTGATTTTAAAAACTGGATGACCAAAACCAGTGAAAAATTAAATAAGAGACCAAAATCAAATTTTGCTATATTTTAAGTAGGGATGTCAATGGGGCGGGGCGGGTGCAGGTAGTATCTACCCGTATAGGTACCCGCTAAAATTAACGAGTACCCATGCGGGTAATGGGTATCCGCTGGTATTTACGGGTACCCATTAATGTTTAAGAATTTAAATTTTATTAAAAAAAATAGAGGAGATGTTATATAATAAATTATAATATCATACTAAATATATAAACAATCATTATATAATACCATTACATGTTAATATATTAAAAATATTATCAAAAATTAATATAAAATAAATTATATCCCATCATAAAATAATAAAAATCTTAATATTCAAATATATTTAATAGAAAAATATGTTTTAATGAATATACGGGTACCCGCGGGGCGGGTAATATAATATTTGTCCCCACCCATTTAATAAATATGCGGGTACCCATTGCGGGTATATCCGCGGGTATCCACGGGTGCGGGTTTTTTTGACATCCCTAATTTTAAGGGACTGAAAACATATTTAACCCTAAAATTAATTTACTTTTACTTTGATACATTTATACTTTTATAATATCCAATTTTATTAATGAGTTGAGAGATATTTAAATAATTTTGATTAGTTTATTTTAAAAAACCCTTCATTCCCCTCCAAATCCCTCACTTTTTAAGGGGAGATAAAATGCTATCACGAGGGACTTATTGTACCAATCATAATAACTCTATTGAAATCTCTCCATTCTCCTCCAAATTCCTCCAACCAAATAATGGTCAATTGCTAGAATGGCAGCAAACCTCCCCCCACTTAATGATAATTAAAATTGAATTTGAACCATACCACAAAAATTATTTGCAATGATAACAATCTTTACTGATAAGTATTACTAGTCTTGGTCTAAGATTATGTATACCCACTTTTAGGGTTGTAAATGAGCCGAGCTGAGTCGACCTGAAGCTCGGACTTGACTTATGAAAAAAGTGTGTGGTCCAAACTTGACTCATTAATTTAAACACCCAAACTTAAACTTTAGGCTTGACTTGTTAAATAAAAACAAAATTTGGGTTTGATTTATTTAGCTCATTTTTAACATAATGTTTTTACTTTTATGAAAATTTTCTTTGAATCATTTTTAATGTTTATGAATTTAGTATTTAATAAATATTTAATTGTTGGTGTATGTTCTAGAGGCCAATGGTATATTTACCCCCTTTTAGCATACAATATATGTCAAGTTAATTATGAAATGCATTATTTATTATAGGCTTAAATATGTTTTTAGTCCCTATAAATATAGGTCATTTGTTTTTAGTAACTATAAAGATATTTTTTACTTTTTCATCCCTAACTAATTTTTCGTTAGCCTTTTTGGTATCTGCCGTTAATTTTTAGCTGATTTGGAAAACAGAGTGTCACATGTGTTATTTCTGCCTAACATAAATTTATTTTTAGTCCCTATAAATATGATATTTTTGGTTTTAGTCACTATAATTTTTTTTTTGGTTTTTTACCTCAATTTCATCCACATCTAATATCACGGTGTCCTTTTGCTTCCATTACATTGTTACACTTGAAATTTTGAAACTTTTCGTGAGTTTAAAAAAAATAAATTCTTTATGTATTCAATTATTTGAAATTTCATAACACTTGGATTCACTGTATATAGGGGAAAAACCTGTAACGACCCTTTTTCCTATGCAATTTTTTTTTTTGGTTTATTGACTGACAAAATTTTCATTTGATTTACAATTACAAGTCTTTTTGTTAGTTAACACAATCTCATTAAGTTACAGGTTAATAGACACAAATCAAGTGAAATTTTTGTTAGTCAATAGACATAAAAAAAGAATAAGTAGAGAAAAAAATGTTGTTACAGCTGGTTCCCTTTTTATAGAGTGAATCCAAGTGCGTGCATTGAAATTTCAAATAATTAAATACATAGAGAATTTATTTTATCGAACCCAGAAGGAGTTCAAGAATTTGAAGTGTAACAATGCAGTATAAGCAAAAGGACACTGATGTTGGATGAGGATAAGATAGAGGTGAAAAATATAAAAAAAAATATAGAGATGGAAAAATAAAAAAAAAATATAGGGACTAAAAACAAAATAATCATATTTATAGGGACTAAATACAAATTTAAGTTGGGCAGAAATGACACATGTGGCACTCTGTTAGTCACATCAGCCTAAAGTTAACAGCAGGGACCAAAAAAGGCTAACATAAAACTTTGTAGCGAAGAAAAACCAAAAAAAAATATTATAGGGACTAAAAACAAAATGACTCATATTTATAGGGACTAAAAACATATTTAAGCCTTTATTATATTAATTAATTAATATGAAATAGTTGTTAGAATGACTTGTTCGTGACTGCAAGATATCAAGTTTGACTTGATAGTGAGATTTTATAGGCTACTTCAAATGTCATTCTCAAATCATCCCCAGTCGAGTATTATTGTGAAAAATGACAACATTAATACGTTGAGACTAATATGTGACATGTGAGTAGATTGATGATTATGTCTCACTAGTCATGGATATATGATATCAAATCTTTCACATGGTTGCACATTAAAGGGTTTTAATGGTGTATTGGATTGACCCACCATGAGAATGCTACATGGATTATTATGTATGTCATTGACGATTCTCATAGTGACAATGATGTATGTGGTCCTTTGACCTGATGTCACTACGGTTCCCAACATGAGGAGTCGTATACTCTGTTGTCATCAAACGTCATGCCTAACCCGGTGACTATAAAGGTGGTTACCCACAAATCATGTGGAGGGATGAGAGTGACTAGATGGGATTTGTCCCTCCCACATAATGGGAGTTATATCTTGGGCCTCTTGATTGAGTGAGACTAAAAAGTGCATGGTCGTACCCAAATAATATAGTATGGGATATTAATATTATTTGTTAGAAGTCTACTCAGGAAATCAAGAAACTGATATTGAACTATACAAGGATGACACTTTCCATGTCTTGTGTTTAATCTAGATATATTGACAAAGGGATTATATATACATGGTAACATTTGTCGCAAATTGGTTATATGTCAGATCACGTTGACATTCCTGTTATTTGGATAGTAGCGATATTTTGCTAGATATCATTAGCTACATGTAATATTAAAATAAGATTTTACTGTTATTGCCAACATAATGGGAACCTACAAGGCCACACACTTAGAACGTGCTAACTGGGACACTGAAGCCATTAGATGGTTTTAATTGGGCTTTTAATTAGATTAAATGTCCATGATCTGTGAAGCTCATTTTAGTTAGACTAAATGGGCCAACCCATTAGTTTGGGCCTACACATGGGTAGGTATCACTAAAGCCTAATGTTCACTATGAGGGTTAGCCACCACAATATATGGAATGTATTGATGGTAGCTAATAAAGGATTACTCTAATACTCCAAACATGAAAGAGAAAAAGATTTTCTCTAAACCATATCAAGATCCCTTATAATGAGAGAAGAGGCAATCGTCTATTCACCACGGCTAGCACTGCGAAAGAGGGAGTCCTAGTATCACGTTGGTGTGGATACCGGTGGAGGCATAACTACTCTTGCATGACCGTGGTTTGACAAAAAAGAAAGCACTAAAAAAGGTATACTCCATAATGGTTTTTGCATGGATCCTTGGAGGGTTTTGGATATATTTTAATATTTAAAAGTTAAGTTCTTTTCCTACGTTTCACCTTTCAAATCCCAACATTAATATCAAATGATAGTATAAAAACAAAAATATATTCTTAATATATGGTATATATAATATATAGTTAAAAAATTCAAAAATATTATATCTTTCAAAATTCGATACATAACTTCTTGACTAATATAAGAAATATTGCAATACTTTTTTTTTATATATAGAGGTAATTCTTTTATTCTTTTATTTTATTATTTATTTTTAGAATAAACTTAAAAAATTATATTTTTTTCTATTTTTTACTCATTTTACTTTAATTTTATTATTTATATTAATTGATTATTATATACAAAATGAGCGAGCTATTCACAAGTACTTAATGTCAAGCTTATAAAGCTTAGATTTGGCTCATTTAAATAATCGAGCCCAACTTTAAACTTGAATTTGTTTGTTTAATTAAATAAAGATGTTGATTGAGTATTTAATGAGTCGAGCTTAAATAATTCATGAATAGTTCAACTCATTTACTGCAACATCCTAATTCCGTGAACCTAGAAATAATGTCCGTTAGAGACACTTTTCCAAGTTTATGAAATTATTTCGCACCATTATCGATATCGACATACAAACCACATAGGTGCTTAGGCAATCCAACGTTTGCTTAAGCTTCCACAAAATTCATACATCAATACAATCAAGGTAATTTGCCCTCAAGGGGCCCAACACAACCGAATTCGTCAAGGATGGCAAAAGGCCCATGAATGCTTAAGAGTACAACCAATATGTTTATCAATACAAAATCCCCAAATTTACTAACCTAGGGTTTGAAATCCAAGCACATACAACCAATCCATTCAACAATCCACCCCAGGTATGTCTATAATCAAACACAATCAACAATAATAGAAAGGGGGAGTAAGAATAGGGTCCATAAATAAATTATCAAACAACAATGAAAGTGAGTGAGAACTACACTCACCTTAAATGGAAGACGGTGGAGAAGAGGGAGGAGGAGAAGGTGAATCCAAGCCTAGAAATAGTGGGGGAGAGACTTCAACCACGCCTTCTTCTTCTTCTGCTCCTCCTCCTCCTCCTCCTCCTCCTCCTTCTCTTCTCTCTAAACCTCACTCTCTCTAGAAACCCTAAGGGGAAGAAGAAAATGAAGGAAGAAGAAGGCTCGACGCGTTTTTAAAAACCAGAAACGCGTTCGCACGCTCAAGCGCGCATCAGTGCGCTCAAGCACGCAAACTCTCTGAGTTGCCCAGCAAAAACTGCACGCACGCACTTTAGTGTCCAAACTTTCTGTTTGGAGGTGCAAATGAGGTCGGAATACTATTGTGTAATATATCAAACTGAAGCCTCAGATCTTGGCTTTCTAATTCAAGTGGAATCACCTCAATTAGACACCTATAACTCTAGATATCATCAAATTAGTGCACCAAGGTCATTAGGCTTAAAACTCAAAATTGAGCAACAGTTTCAATTGAAGACCAATAGGGTACATACCATGCGAACCATGATATAAATAATCAATTCGCTCCAATTTCCTTAATCAAAGCCTATACCTCTTCTTTCCTTCATCTCTATAGTTTACATCTTCATATCTTAACTTGGTTTCTCTTAAGTCTCTTCAAAATAGGCATTCGGAGTTTAACTCTTGATTCCTCCCTTAGATTCCTTCTAACACTCCAAACTCTAAATATATCCATGATCTTTTCTCTTATTCTACCCCTGAACTCCTAAATTCTCCTTTGACGTCTAACTTCCTTCTCTCATTCTTATACCATTATAATTCTCTCTATCTTAAGGTGTGGTTTCTTCCAAATTAGTTCTACAATTGTGTTTGCTTAACACCTGGTTTTCCTTAGCTCTTAATACAGTCTCTACTTCTTATCCAAATTCACACTCAAACCCTCAATTCCTCTTACTACTCTTAACTTCCCTTTCCTTGGATGAATTCACAGCCTAAGCTAGCTTCCACAGTATTTTCCTAGATCCTAGTTTTCGGGATATTACATTTACAACCCTACCTTTTTTTATTTATACATGTATAATATGTTTATTATATTTTATAATTAAAATTTGAAATAGTTTTGTTATTTTTTTATCAAACTCTATGTTATATTTGTTATCAGTATTTTTTTTACTTTGTTGTTTGAATATTTAGTTTTTTTTAGTAATTCATCAAAAATATTAAAAAGTAAATATATCTATAAATATATAAAAATATAATTAAATATGAATGTAAATATTAAAATTATTATCTATTCAAACACATATTTAAATAATAATTAGATTTTTTTTAACTCCATTGATCAAATGGAGTAAGATAAGGTCTTATATCACGCAGGTCATTGGTCACAGGTTAGAACTCTTTGAGTCCAAGGACTTTCTTTGCCTTGAATTGGGCATCATTCCCTCACCCTATTTTTTTACCAAATACATATTTTCTTTTAATATAAATATAAACGTGAATGGTGAATCTTTGATTATTTTTTGGGTCATTAACGTGAATCTTTAATAATTACCCACAAGTACTCATAACTAGGACGATTTTAGGGTGGACCAAACAAAATTTGGTCCACCTAATTCAGCTCACATTTTTTTTGTTTACAAAAGGTGAATAGATAATTTTATTTTCTATTAAATAGTCTTTATATGACTATTAAAATTTAATTTAAGTAAAAATATGGATTTACAATACAATTTATGTTAATTTCATTGAAAATATATCAATTTAAAATTAAAAGACAAAATTTTACATTACATAATAAAATTAATTTGAATTTTTATTATTTTTAAGTAATATTTCACAAAAATAACTAAAAACTATTTTAATATCAATAATTAATAAAATAAACATTAAATTTAATAATTAAAAATTTAAATTATTATATTTCCACATCATAAACCATGTCAACCAACAAACCCTTTTATCATTGTCCCTAACTCGCACCATCAAGGGTTCATGGCGGTTCTTTTCGGCGGGAGTTAGTTCTGCTTTCCTTTTTGCTCACTATCAAAATATCACCCATCATAAATAATTAATATTTAATTTAATACCAATAATAAAGATATGGTATATATGCATGCCACGTGTAGGTCGCAAGCATTTAGCCGAAATTGAGTAAGAAGATATATTCTACCAAGTTAATTCACAACACAAAGCATATAACATAGAATAATAGAGGCATTTTTTTTCATAATATTTGTTCATTCTAATAGAATAATTTTCTCGTACATAATCAAAGCCTCAAGTCAAGTCATATTTGTAAATTATTACAAGATGAAAAGTACACGCTTCGCAAACTCAATTGTTAAACTCTGTAGGACAGGTACACCGTATTTGAAAAATCAGGAGAATGAAAATAAAGAAAGATTTGACTTAAAAATATAAAGAAAAAAAATGACGTATAGTTAGCATTTTTTTCTCCTGTTTAAAAAATTGTGTCTAAAAACAAGAACTATTTTAGATAAATAAAAATACTTTCATAATAAAATGATACTAATAGTAAAGTAAGGGTTAAAAAATTAAAATAAATATTCATGGCTCGAGCAGGATTACTTCCAGTGGAGGATATATATGGTTTAAACCAAAAAAGATAATTAAATATAATATCTTTATTTTTTTAATAAATAAAAAAATTATCTTTTTATCTCTTTTTCATTTATGATTAAACTAGCACATCGATCACTGACTCTTGGAGGACCATGCAATCTTGTTCTTGACTTTTTAAAATAACAATTTAGTATTAAAAACATGCACTTTAGTCTATAAAGTGCATGTTTTTAATAAATTAAAAAACTAAAATGCACGTTTTTTAATAAAGTAAGGACTATAAAGTGCTTGTTTTTAATAAAATCATATATTAAAGTGCTATTTTAGAATAGTCAAGTACGAAACTGCATGGTCTCTCAAGAGTCCGGACCAATGTGCTAGTTTATTCTTTAAAGAATACATGAGTTCATGATATTTTTATTTTTATTTTTTAATAAAAATTCTTCATCCGTTATTCCTTCTAAGTTCTAACAGTGACACCCTAAAAAAATATAACACTACACACATATATGTATATGTTTAGTGATCCCATCCCATATATAAAAACAATGATGCACCTAGAAATTTTAATTTATGGGGATAACACTCATCTATACATATACAATAAAAAATAATGGGGACAATCAATGTATTATATATATAATACATGTAATGTTAAGAAAAAAAATTATGGGGACAATTGCCCCCAAAGTTGTGTATATAAAGAGCGTTGAAAAGTGGAAGCAGAAGAAGAATGAGCAGCTAGCAGTAAGTTGGGAAGAGAGATATATGGCTGCCATTGGAAATCTTATGCATGCAGTTCAGTATGATGCCCATGGCGCCGGCTTGAAGGTTAATTATGTCACCACAATCCCTTCTAATTCCAATATTAATTAATTCTATATATATTTGTTTCTTTCAATTATATATATATATATATATATATATATATATATATCACTTACATTTGATTTGTATTACTGTCTCTGATTCCAATTCAATATTGGTTGGTTGTACTTGTAATTAAGCAGCATGTTCAAGTTCCCATTCCCACACCAAAGACAAATGAGGTCTTATTGAAATTGGAAGCAACTAGCATCAATCCTATTGATTGGAAGATTCATAAGGGTGTTCTCCGCCCTTTCTTTTTTCCTCGGAAATTTCCCCACACACCTTGTATGTATTAGTATCAGAAGTTGCTTAATATGAGTTGTTTATTTTAAAAATTAATATGGGTTCACAAGTTGAGTTGCTTAAAAATAAGCAACTCTTACCCTTTTTTAAGCAACTCAGCTTGTAACTCACATTAAAATAATAATTTTTATGTTAAGCAATTCTGTTAAGCAACTCTCAATTCTTCTAACCTACCTTTCTTATTAGTAGTACCTCTCATTCCCTTACTCAATATTGTTGCAACTTGGAATCAGGCACTGATGTAGCAGGAGAGATAGTAGAGGTTGGACCACAAGTCAAAGATTTTAAAGTTGGAGACAAAGTCATTGCTAAACTCACATATAAAGTAATTAAGTACTACTCATCTCTTTCATTTGTTACCTTCCCATCATTTCCATTCTCTCAACTGCTAATTGCTACGCAATTTCATGCTTTAAACCGATTTCTCTTCTCTATAACTTGATAATCTGTAAACCAACCATCCTAATTTGCTGTATGAGTAATTGACAGTACTATACACATAGTAGGGTACATTTGTTTTCTGATAGATTTTTTGTTCAAGAAATGAATTATGTATGATTTACGAAACACACGTGAAATTGAATTGCCAATTCCAATAGAATTGGTTCCCACTATTCATAACGAGAACTAAACTGACACTAAATTGTGAATTGATTTAATAATGATTACTATTTACTATCCAATATCCATTGTATGTTGAGTGACAGGATGGAGGTGGACTAGCTGAGTTTGCTGTGGCCAGTGAGAGCTTAACAGCTGTCAGACCATCTCAAGTCTCAGCTGTTGAAGTTGCGGCTTTACCTGTTGCTGGTTTCACAGCCTATGATGCCCTCACTCAAATTGCAGGACTCAAGCTTGATGGCACTGGCCAGCCCAAAAACATTTTAGTAACTGCTGCTTCAGGTGGTGTTGGTCTATATGTTGTTCAACTAGCAAAACTTGGGAATGCCCATGTCACAGCCACTTGTGGGGCTCGCAACATTGACTTGGTAAAGGGCTTAGGTGCTGATGAGGTTCTTGACTACAAGACTCCAGAGGGGGCAACACTGAGGAGTCCATCTGGTAGGAGATATGATGCAGTGATCAATTGTACAACTGGAATACCTTGGTCAACTTTTGATCCTAATTTGACTGAAAAAGGGGTTGTAATTGATTTAACGCCTGGTCCAAGTTCACTGATGATTTTTGCTATGAAGAAACTTACCTTTTCCAAGAAGCAGCTGGTGCCATTTTTGAGAACTGTCAAGCGCGAGGGACTGGAATATCTAGTTCAATTAGTGAAGGATGGGAAACTGAAGACAATTATTGACTCTAAGTTTCCTTTAAGGAAAGCTGAAGATGCTTGGGCTAAGAGCATGGATGGCCATGCTACTGGGAAAATCATTGTGGAGCCATAGGCACAGTTTGTTGAATTATATTGGAGTTGTTGCATGTGTATTCTTCCTAGTTTCTACTTTATCTATCTATACAAGGTTTGTGTAAGCTCACAGAAATGAATAACCTGGCTATAACAATTTTCTTGAATGGTTATGTTTGGATTTAGGTTACGGGTTGAAATATAATGAAGTGGATCATAATGGGATAGAAGGGAGTGGAATGGAACGAGATAAATATATCACTTATTTGTTTGGATATTTTATAATAGAATAGTGAAAGTTGAGGGATAAATTAGTAAAAAAAAAATTAAACTGGTCTATCATATTCCTCCTGATTTGGGGGGTAAGAAATTCGGGTGTAAGCATTGGGATGGAATGTTATGACCCCATCTCTTACTATTATATTCCATCCCTTATTAATCAATCTAAACAATAGATCATGACACCACTTTATTACATCCAACTCCATCCCATTTCCTTCCATCTTACCATTATAATTGGACAAAATTAATTTTAATAGATTTATAGAATCAATGGTAGGAGATGAATGATACAATTTACAAAATAAGTGATTTAAAATCAATTCCACTATAATTGATTCCCAGTGTTAATAACGGGAGAACCAAACAGACACTTCCTACTTAGGTTTTGTTCTTTCAGAAAAGGGGTTGTGAAATGAGAATGGATTTATCGAACTAAACTAAGGTGTTGGTCAATGTCACAATTAATCACTGGCAAATGGAAGTACCCATGTTATGTTGCAATTAACAAGAGGATTGAACAGGAATGGAATGGAATTGATACGAACCGGAAGCGTAAAGATAGGAACATCTTGAAGATCAAATAACAGTAAATAACTGTAAGGAGCTTGACACAATCCAAGACCTGCTGGAAGCACCAAAGCTATCAAAGATAGGAACTTGACACAATCCGTGATCTGTCGGAAGCACCAAAGTTATCAAATATAGGAACTTGACACAATCCGAGACCTGCCGAAAGCACCAAAGTTATCAAGATATAAGCAACTAGACCCCAACCAAGACCTGTTGGTAGAACCTAAGTTATCAAGTAGTTCTTTAAACCAAGAACAAAGGATAAGCTCTCACAATGAGAAAACTCAAATTTTATTGATAAAAATAACGGTCTACAAACTGATTCTCAATGCTAATATATAGCAAAGGAATTTTCTAAAATAAACTATCTAAAAGATACAGTCCTAAATTAAATAGATTTAATTCTAGATAAGATAAAATATAATCATAAAAGATTTAATCCTAAATAACATAAAATATAATCCTAAAAGATGTAAATATAATCCTAAGAGATCATGATATTGATTCCTAACAGATCTCATCCTAAATAAATCAGTTATGATCTGATTAGATACACTTTCCCGAAATAGGCTCTCCTAAGATTCAGATAACAGACATAACCGATTGTCAGATCGGATATCACTCTTGTACTTCAATCCGAGCTAAGTTAAACCACTCCTTTGGTTATTCTTCTGCTCGGTGGTCTACTTTCCTTTGGACTTCAATGATCAAGAGTTTCAAAGCTGTCTTTAACCGCTCAAATCTGACCCCGGTTATTGGATCTTCAATCCCTTGCAATGCATCCGAGGCATCCTGGTTGAGGTCGAATGGGATCGTGTCATTCCCCCTTCTTTGAAAGGATTCATCCTCGAATCTGATTCATCATCTACATCAAATAAGGATAAATCAGTTACATTGAAAGTTGTACTAACATTACCATATTCACTTGGAAGATCTATCTTGTAGGCATTGTCATTGATCCTCTCTAGAACTTAGAATGGACCATCTCCTCTTGGTTGAAGCTTGTTCTTCCTTTGAGCTGGAAACCTCTCTTTCCTCATGTGAATCCAAACCCAATCGCCTGGTTCAAATATTACCTTCCACCGCCCTTTATTGGCTTGTTTTGCATACTGCTCATTTTTCCTTTCAATATTAGCTCGGACCTTTGCATGTAACTCCCTGACATAACCTGCTTTCCTTTTACCATCTAAGCTGGAAAATTCAGAAATAGGTAATGGCAAAATATCCAAAGGAGTTAGTGGATTAAAACCATATACAACCTCAAATGATGAAAAAGAAGTAGTATAGTGTATCGTCCGGTTATATGCAAACTCAACATGTGGAAAACATTTTTCCCTTAATACCTTAGAAACAACATTTAAGTGTTCAACATATGCATTATAAGATTTGTTGTAAACCAAAATGTCATCAAAGTAAATTACAAGTGTGAAATGAGCATGTTAATAACGGGAGAACCAAACAGACACTTCCTAGTTATGTTTTGTTCTTTTAGAAAAGGGGTTGTGAAATGAGCATGGATTCATGGAACTAAACTAAGGTGTTGGTCAATGTCACAATTAATCACCGACAAATGGAAGTACCCATGTTATGTTGCAATTAACAGGAGGATCCAACAGGAATGGAATGGAATATAGGATTAGAAACAAAACACAATTAGTGAATATGGTATTGTGATTTCTGTGAATGGGAATGGAAAGAGATAGATGCTTACAATTACATTACAGCAAAGAAAGTTATTGAGCTGCAGAAAACAATACCTATAATAACAAACAAGGGTGATATTGTAATTGCCATTGGTGACCAAAATTCAAATAGAAAAAAGGGAGATGACGCTTCGAAGAGGAAGGAAGAGGCAGTCTTCAATTCGACGATTATCCACTTCACATTTCACACCCATTCATTCCCTGCCTGCCTGCCTGTATATCCACCACGTACAGTAGGGATCTGCTAGTATATGCACTAGAGACCTATATGTTTTATTTTGAATATCCATCACTTGTATCATATTATTTTATAAAGAAAATTCGTTTTATTAATTCTTTTAGAATGTAACTAATGTCCTTAGAATAGTAAACTTAAATTTCATAAGAAATCAAGTAGATGACTTGATCGTGAGATCTTACGAAGAACTATTCTTAAAATAGTCCCTGGTCAAGCATCTTCTTAGGACAAAAGATGCATTTAGACTAGTATGTGAGTTCATTGATGATCACATCTCACGGATCATGGATATGAGATATCATGTGCTCACATAAGTACATATTAAGAGTAATAGTGTACTGGACAGACCCACCTTAAGAACGTTGCATAGATTGTTACATAAGTGTCATGAACGTTTCTTAATTTGATAAGCGTTATATGCAGTCCTTTGACCTGAAATCACTACGATTCCTACATAAGGAATTATGTGTTTTAAATATCATCAAACGTTGTTTGTAACAAGGTGATCATAAAGTTGGTATTTGGACATATAATAAATTATGTGGTGGAATGTGAGTGTCATAGATGGGATTTGTCCCTCCTATGTAACAAGAGTTATATCTGTAGGTCTCTTGATAAAGTGAGACTGCAAAATGCATGGCCATGCTCAGGAGGATAAACACGAGATGTTTATTTTCTGTACAGTCTACTCGGGGATCAAAAAACATAAATTGAACTATACAAAGTTGACACATTCCATGCCTTTGTGTTAAATTAGATATTTGGACAAAGGGACAGATCATATAAATTATTATCATAAAATAAGATTTGTCAAAGTTGTTGATAATCTCAATATTTGGGTAGTAGTGATGTATTGCTAGATATCGCTCACTATTTATGACATTAAATATAAAAAGGGTTTTATTTTAATATCATAACCAAAAATTAAAAGCTTGTTGGGTCACACGCATACAACAAGCCGCTAGGAAAAGATAATAATTCTAATTTGATTAGAATTATAAAATAATGGGCCAGGCCCATATGTGTTAGGGATAATTGAGTGATGGTAAAACTCTAGCCACCACTCTATAAATATAGCATGAGATGCACTCCTGTAGACACACGAGTAATCGCTCTTACTCTTTAAACACCACTAGCAGAGTTGAGGAGGGTTTCCTAGTTCGGCTGTTGGCGTGGACACCTCTAGAGACGTGGCTGTTATTGCCTCGTTTACAATCCTCACATGTCATTATATTTTATGCCTTTTATACCTTAATTCGTGTTTTCACATTAACGATCATAACAAGGGAGGGAATCCATTTATTCCGCTGCACCCTGACCACATGTTTGATTCCCTTCAATTGGTATCAGAGCATTGGTTTGCGATAAACACGTTTTAGGCTTTTAATCTTTGGAATATTGTGATATTCTTTTTACTGTTTAAAGCGCAGAACGATGTTGAACGCTGTTATCTGCGTTTCACCTGCGCTGGGCGCAAGTGAAGCGCAACACACAGGGTTTTGATTCTGACACCTGCGCTTCACTCACGCTAAGCGCAAGTGAAGCGCAACTTACAGAATTTAAAAATGGAACCTGCGCTTCACCCACGCTGGGCGCAGGTGAAGCGCGGGTGCGCGTTTCAGTTTGTTTTGATTCCACTCTTGATTGTTTTTTTGCGTGATGTATATATATATATTTGTTCTAGTGTTAGAGGGTCCCATGGAACATGAAGAGTTCATGTCTTGGGCGTCAAAGAATTCAATTGTTGAAACCTTATCTCGACTCAAATATTGGTTGTGATAAACATGCCACTTATCAATTTGCTGACAAGAGTGTATTCGAATGATACGAGGGACTTACCTGTTTACAGGTTTGTGAAGTATTCGTTTGATGCGAGACACTTATTGATGATTGGTAAAGTGTTTATCAAATCCAATTTTTTGGGCCGGGACCCCCGTGCTAACACTGCGTAGTGTGTTATTTCGTATGCGCGTTATCAACCCTTGCTCAATATATACATCTAATTATATCACTTGTTTTACAATCAATATGGATGATGATTGGTTATGGTTTTAGTTGTTTTATTTAAATACGACCTGTGTGTCGTGCCTTAACTCTTATATTCCATTTGTAATTCTTTTCTCATCCCTATCCCCTCGTATGTTAAACGAGGTTTATTCTTGTTATGTAATATAACCGGGAGGACATGAAGTCAATGGGGCATGTGGACACATGTGGATGGAGACTTCATGATTATATACATGATGTAATTTTGTATTAGTATTTTAGGAGGCCATAACCATATCATTTATTTGTATGAGATGCATGATTGTATGTTTTGTTAAACAATTTAACAAACAAATAAAATTAAAGAGATCAAATCCCTCAAAGAAAATATTAAGTCATGTTTTGCCTTCCAATTAATGACACTCGTTAAGACTAGAATCGATGAAGTGTGGGTCTGCCAAAGCAAGGTATCTTTATCTATACTAGTAAAACGTGATAGGATAAAAGTAATATCCGAGTGTTAATCATTGGGTTTTGACTTAACTAGGTATATTCAATAGAATTGAAAAACCTAGAGGCACTAAGTTAGGCATTAATTCATAAGATGAATTAGAATAAGAGTTATTCACCTAACTATCCAAGAGTTGTATGAGATATAATTGGAACGCGTGTTCCTACCTAAATAACCTTTTCTTTAGCGATCAGCCAAAGCCGACTTAAAATTAGGTGAAATATGGATCTTGGCCCACTAGAAAATCCGGTGATGGGATTTTCTGATTTTATATTGAGGGTACTTATTTTGAATCAAAATAGTGGGAGGCATATTTAATTAAAGACCTTATTAAATATGTTTGTTATATGATACTTACGTGCATAATTTTCTGTTAATAGATAACCATGACAATGAACACAACGAGTAACCTTTCACTGAGATCTGTCCTTGAGAAGGACAAACTGTCTGGAACTAACTTTCTAGACTAGTCCAGAAACCTAAGGATTGTCCTTAGGCATGAAAAGAAGTTGTATGTTCTGGAAGAGCCCGTTCCTGAAACACCCGCTGCAATTGCTTCAAAAGCTGACAAGGATGCTTTTAAGAAACATTTGGATGATGCTCTCGATGTAGGTTCCCTTATGCTTGCTACCATGAATGCTGAACTCCAAAAACACCATGAGAACATGGAGGCGTACGATATGATCGTACATTTAAAGAGACTTTATCAAGGCCAAGCTAGGCATGAACGATTTGAAGTCTCAAAGGCACTTCATCAATGTAGACTGGTAGAGGGAAGTCCTGTTGGTGCTCATGTACTCAAGATGATTAGGTACATTGAAAACCTAGAAAGGCTTGGATTCCCATTAGGCCAAGAGTTGGCCACTGATCTTGTCCTGCAATCGTTGCCAGACAGCTATAGTCAATTCGTCATGAACTACAACATGAATGAATTTGACAAACCACTACCATAATTGTTGAGCATGTTAAGAACAAATGAGCAAAATATTAATAAAGATAAAGGGAAGGTCATATTGATGGTTCAACCTGGAAAAGGAAAGGGCAAGAAGAAGTTCAAGTCCTATTTCAAACCAAAGGATAAGGGCAAAGATAAGCCTAGTACCTCTGCTTTGAAGCCTATGGGCGGGATAGCTAAGGAAGGAAAATGTTTCCACTGTGGCCAATCAGGACATTGGAATAGAAACTGTGCAAAGTACCTGGAGGAGATCAAGAAGGGAAGTGAGACTTCCACTTCAGGTATTTATGTTATAGAAGTCAATTTATCTACTTCTGCATTTTGGGTATTAGATACTGGGTGTGGATCTCACATTTATGTAAATGTGCAGGATCTAAAAGGGAGTAGACAATTGGGTAAAGGCGAAGTCAACCTGCGAGTGGGAAATGGAGCAAGAGTTGCTGCTTTAGCCGTAGGAACTTATTATTTAACTTTGCCAACTGGGCTAGTTATTGAGTTAGATAATTGTTATTTTGTGTCTGCCATTAGTAGGAATATTATTTCTGTTTCTTGTTTAGACTAGAGTGGTTTTTCATTTATAATAAAGAACAATAGTTGTTCTATTTATTTAAATGATATGTTTTATGGTTGTGCAAAATTAAACAATGGACTGTATGTTCTTGACTTCGAAATGCCAATCTATAACATAAATGCTAAAAGGGTCAAAACAAATGATTTGAACCCGACTTATCTTTGGCATTGTCGCCTATGCCACATAAATGAGAAACACATATCCAAACTCCATCAAGATGGGTATTTGGACTCCTTTGATTTTGAATCAATTGAGACATGTGAATCTTGTCTATTGGGGAAGATGACCAAAACCCCATTCACCGGAAAAGGTGAAATGGCCGGTGATCTTCTTGGTCTCATAAATAGTGATGTATGTGGGCCCATGGGCACAATGGCTAGAGGAGGTTTTCAATACTTCATCACTTTTACTGATGATTTCAGTAGATATGGATTTGTGTATCTAATGAAACACAAATCTGAATCCATTGAAAATTTCAAGGAATTCAAGAATGAAGTACAAAACCAACTTGACAAGACTATTAAAACACTTCGATCAGATCGAGGTGGAGAATACTTGAGCCAACAATTTGATGACTATCTGAAAGAGTGTGGGATAATATCTCAACTCACTCCTCCTGGAACACCTCAATGGAATGAAGTTTCTAAAAGGAGAAATCGAACTCTATTGGATATGGTTTGATCCATGATGAGCCATTCTCATCTCCTCGACTCCTTTTGGGGTCATGCTTTGTTAACATCAGCCTTCACACTAAACCGTGTTCCATCTAAGGCTGTTATAAAGACACCATATGAGATATGGACTGGGAAACGACCTAGTATGTCTTTTATGAAGATTTGGGGTTGTAAAGCTTATGTGAAACTCCAAGTTTCAGATAAACTAGGACCCAAGTCAGATAAGTGCTTATTTGTGGGATACCCAAAAGAAACTAAGGGTTACTACTTCTATAATCCTAGCAAAGGCAAAGTGTTTGTCGCTAGGACTGTTGTATTCTTAGAGAAGGAACTTGTCTCTAAGAAAATAAGTGGGAGGAAAGTAGAACTTGGAGAAATTCAAGAACCATAGAGTAGCAATGAGCCAATAATGGAACAAGAGCAGATACCACAAAGTGTTGTGGAGCCACCTGCTCAAGTAGCACAAGACTTGCGTAGGTCAGATAGGGTACGTCACTAACCTGAGAGATATGGTTTCCTTGTGTCTCAAGAAATGGATGTATTGCTAATGGATCAAGATGAGTCAGTGACTTACCAAGAAGCTCTTTTGAGTCCAGAATATGAGAAATGGCTTGATGCCATGAGATCTGAAATGGATTCCATGTACACTAACAAGGTATGGACCTTGATTGAGCCACCCGAAGGGATAAAACCCATAGGGTGCAAGTGGGTTTTCAAAAGGAAAACTGACATGGATGGTAATGTAAGTACCTTTAAAGCACGGTTGGTGGCTAAGGGTTTCAAGCAAATTCATGGTGTAGACTATGATGAAACCTTTTCCCCAGTTGCCATGCTTAAATCTATTCGGATCTTGCTTGCTATTGCAGCTTACCATGATTATGAAATCTGGCAAATGGATGTCAAGACAGCCTTCCTAAATGGAAGCCTTCTTGAAGATGTGTATATGACAACCTGAAGGTTTTGTTATACCTGAAAATGCTGGAAAGGTATGTAAGTTGCAACGATCCATTTATGGACTAAAGCAAGCTTCTAGAAGCTAGAATCTTCGTTTTGGTGAAGCTGTTAAGCAGTTTGGTTTCATTAAAAATGAAGATGAACCTGGTAGATGACTTGATCGTGAGATCTTATGAAGAACTATTCTTAAAATAGTCCCTGGTCAAGCATCTTCTTAGGACAAAAGATGCATTTAGACTAGTATGTGAGTTCATTGATGATCACATCTCACGGATCATAGATATGAGATATCTTGTGCTCACATAAGTACATATTAAGAGTAATAGTGTACTGGACAGACCCATCTTAAGAACGTTGCATGGATTGTTACATAAGTGTCATGAACGTTTCTTAAATTGATAAATGTTATATGAAGTCCTTCGACCTGAAATCACTACGATTCCTACATAAGGAATTATGTGTTTTAAATATCATCAAACGTTGCTTGTAATAAGGTGATCATAAAGTTGGTATTTGGACATATAATAAATTATGTGGTGGAATGTGAGTGACCTAGATGAGATTTGTCCCTCCTATGTGACAGGAGTTATATCTGTAGGCCTCTTGATAGAGTTGGACTACAAAATGCATGGTCATGCTCAGGAGGATAAACATGAGATGTTTATTTTTGTATAGTCTACTTAGGGATCAAGAAAACATAAATTGAACTATACAACGTTTACACATTCCATGCCCTTGTTAAGGTTTAAAATACATCACTTTGGGATGACCATTTTACATGAAAAGCAATAGTACCCAATTTATAATAATTCAAATGATTAATTAAATATGAACAATCACAAGAGTATCACTAATTAATCACAAGAGTATCACTAATTAATTTCATATGATAAAAGTGCAACTTTAATTTCAACATAAATTATTTATTTATTATTATTATTATTATTATTATTATTTCATTGACTTTTAAACCTAAATGTTGGTTAAATGCTTTTTATTGTTCTCTCAAATTACAATGATAATAAATAAAAGTATAAAAATAGCATTTAAGTTGCATGTTAAAATATATTAATAGTCTTATTAACAATTTATTTATGATGTAAAATAAAGTCACACAAAAATGAAAATTTTAAAAAAACTTATTAATATTTAAGTTATAAGATAAAAAAATCATATATGGAGAAAAAATTACATAAATTACGTTAATGTTTAAATTATTGGATGAAAAATAATATTAATATTAAAGTAAAATACAAATATTAAAATTTATGTTGATTATATCTTAATAAATATTTTTATGGACATTTCCTATTAAGATTTATTTAAAATGATCACTTTAATTTGTTATAAACATTATTGTTTAAGTATTTTTTTTCTTTTTTATTTTAATTTAATAATTATTATTATAATTACTTTTACCCAATTAGGTACTTATGTATTGGAAGCAAAAGTCATTTCTGGAGTAAATGTGGGGTACTAAGTATTCATCACAAGACCGTCATTGACTTCATTAAAAGAAATTTTATTATAATCATTATTGTTTACCTATTTTTTTTCTTTTTTAAAAGTATTTAATAATTTTTGTAATAATTAGTTTTACATGTATTCATAACTAAATTAAATATCCAACTCTATATTATTTCCCTTATTTTTTCGTATCGTGTATCGCACGGGTACCCGACTAGTGAGTCATAATAGAAGAGCTTTATCAAATTAAAGCCAATCCGATGATTAAGCCCACAATTATATCGTGATTCTCCCTCAAACGAAAAAAAAAAAATCCAAACTCTCCTGCCAATAAGGTAAGGTGTTTGTTAAAGAAAAAAAAAAAAAATACTCCATGTTATTGTTTAGTGTTAGTGATCCCATTCCCATCCAAATTCCAATCTATAAATTAAAGAGTTGAAGTTGAAGTAGGAGCGGTGCGGTGAGAAGCAATACAATATGGCTGGAACTGGGAATCTTATGCATGCGATTCAGTACGATTCTTATGGTGGAGGACCCGCTGGCTTCAAGGTCTCTTCTCTTTTATTTTCAATTAACCTAATTCATTCCATCTGCATTTGCATTACTGAATTCGCTATTCTGTAAGCAGCATGTTCAAGTTCCCGTTCCCACTCCAAAGACAAATGAGGTTCTACTCAAATTGGAAGCAACTAGCATCAACCCTATCGATTGGAAGATTCAGAAGGGTGTTCTCCGCCCTTTGTTTTTCCCTCGAAAATTTCCCCACATACCTTGTACTCTATCTACTCTCTCTCTTATTTGTTTAATTGTTTTTATAATAATTAACATTCATTCATTCTCTCTTTGGACTTTGAATCTGCACTGCAGGCACTGATATAGCAGGAGAGGTAGTAGAGGTTGGACCTCAAGTCAAAGATTTCAAAGTCGGCGACAAAGTCCTTGCTAAACTCTCACATCTTGTACTTACCTTACTTCAATTCTCTATTCTTTGCTGATCTGTAACCAACCAAAGAACATCCTAATTTGGTGATCCACAATATAGTAATTTGCCCAAATTTAGAGGGAAGATGGGGGAAGCACAAGGAAGGTCTGATGTATGCAACCTTATGAATTTGGACAGTATCCTGACTAGATCCCAAGATCTCTGGGTCATAACCCAAACCTCACCGTCTCTTAGTTACATTTATTTACATAGTAATTGTTGAAGTTATAGGGTTTTGGATAAAAAGAATAATATTAAACATACAATGATATTGATAATTGATAGTTGATTGATTGATACAAAGGACCAGACACTCACGCTTATTTATACTGACCAATATAGATTTATAATTAGGAAACAAATCATACTAATTATCTAGAAATATGGAAACTAATCCTAGGAGATACTGTAGGATAAAACCTAATCTTAACAGATATCTCTTAAGATATATTAATATCATTCTAATATTCTAACAGTAATATTGCTTCACTGCTCATTGAATGGAAGAGAATTTTGTGTTTATCTTAAATCTAGTAGTATTTATGATGATGCCACATGATTTCTAGTGTGTAATTAGGTGGCATGTTATGTTACATACAAACAACTGTTCATGTCCCAAGTTTAGAACCTTGTCCAATTCATATGCCATTGTATTGTTATTTAATGTTTATTTATAGTGTTTACTATCCATGAACCAATATCCATTTTGTGTTGTGTATGTTGAATGACAGTATGGTGGTGGACTAGCTGAGTTTGCTGTGGCCAGTGAGAGCTTAACAGCTGCCAGACCATCTGAGGTCTCAGCTGCTGAAGCTGCGGGCTTACCTGTGGCTGGTCTCACAGCTCATGATGCCCTCACTCAAATTGCAGGACTCAAGCTTGATGGGACTTGCCAGCCCAAGAACATTTTAGTAACTGCTGCTTCAGGTGGTGTTGGTCTATATGCTGTTCAACTAGCAAAACTTGGGAATGCCCATGTCACAGCCACTTGTGGGGCTCGCAATATTGACTTGGTGAAGGGCTTAGGTGCTGATGAGGTTCTTGACTACAAGACTCCAGAGGGGGCAGCACTGAGGAGTCCATCTGGTAGGAAATATGATGCAGTGGTAAATTGTACAACTGGAATACCTTGGTCAACTTTTGATCCTAATTTGACTGAAAAGGGGGTGGTAATTGATTTAACGCCTGGCCCAAGTTCATTGATGACTTTTGCCCTGAAGAAACTTACCTTTTCCAAGAAGCAGCTGGTGCCATTTTTTGTAACTGTCAAGCGTGAGGGCCTGGAATATCTACTTCAATTAGTGAAGGACGGGAAAATCAAGACAATTATTGACTCTAAGTTCCCTTTGAGCAAAGCTGAAGATGCTTGGGCTAAGAGCATTGATGGCCATGCTACTGGTAAAATCATCGTGGAGCCATAGGCACAGTTTCCTTGGAATTGTTGTATTTCTAGTTTCTACTTATATGTACAAGGTTTGTGTAAGTTCATATAGAAATGAATAACCTGGCATATATCATATGCTGTAAGGATTTTAAGTTCATATTTGTTGTCTTTATACACACTCTCAGCTGGTTTGTATATTATAATATAATATGCTTCATCATGCAACTTTTTAACACTTCCTACTTAGTTTTTGTTCTTTCAGGAAAGGGGTTATGATGAAATCCGTGTGAAATGAGCATGGATTCATGGAACTATACAGTAATAAATGCTAACACAGAAACACTGAACCTTCATATAATGACCAATAAGCATTCTACATTCTGATTGGGTGTTTTTCTTGAAGATGCATGTCAGGTTGAATAGAAGTTGAACTTAAGCTAATTTGATTTTCATTTAGGTGCTACTGCTATCACTTTTAACTTTCTAATTTCTATATTTTTGGTGCTTGCATTAGTATGTAACCGAAACAAACAGTTAATCTCTGCTGACTGAAGAACCTTGTTGCACAGCTGCAATTCGAGTAAAACAATATATTTTTCATTTCAGTCTTTTAGTGAGGTAATGGATAAAAGAGGGTAAATCTTTTAGTGCGAGAATGGTATTGAAGTTTTGAAGAGAATAGGTGCAGAAAATGGGTGTTGATACTAATTAGTAGCTTGACTAAATTCAATGAACTGCATTTGTTGCAAACTTACATGTTAAGAGTTGCAGAAGGCAAAGAGTCATTTGAATCTAGCTTTTATCAAAACTATCGCATGAATGAAAGTTGGAGTGTCGAAGAGTATAGTAGAATATCGAAGTTTTTTCTTTATATTTTTTAAAAATAAACGTGCTTAATACTGTGTCGATACGTATCTATGGAGTATTGGAGTGTATCAGTATCTGATACGGGACTCATTTTCAAGTATCGGTGCATGCTTTTCTCTAATGTTTAGTTGGCCTTCATATTAATTGATATTTATTCAGTATTCTAGTGACATAAAGTGGTTTTCTTCTCTGATCTAACATCTTTGTCATATTTCAAGCAGAGGCTAAAAAGCATTTCACATGAAAGCAAAATAAAGGATGAAGGTGAAGTTTTTTTATTTGAGGTCTAAAATTTGCTATTGGTTTTGTTGATTTTGATTTTTGGCAATGAATGGACCTTTTTTTATTAGGGGAGGGGGGTTGTAGACTTCCTGTGATTAGATTTGAAAATCGTTGAGATCCACAGGAAATCCCATGAAACAAGGGAGGATCAAAATAGTTGAAAAGATGATTGGGAGGGGAGCTATAAAGGAGTAAGAGAAAAGTAGAATGCAAAGTAGAACCTAGCTGGTCAATCAATTGAATGAATCTTCTCATTTCACAAGAGAAAAAAAAGGGTGAGAAATACTATAGATAAAATGTGCGCAATCAGTGAGAAATAATGAACAGATTATGCTGCTGCCATTTTCTATGTATCTAGAAATACATTTGCTGATTCTGTTATTCTGTTTGGATGTCTTAAGTAATGAAGCTATGCAGGCAAATTAGTTCTTTTGATCATAAGAACACGGCATTTCCTTCCAATCCAATTACTTGTCCATGGTGGATCTCTAGACACAACTTGGTACCCAGCATTTGCATACAATTTTCGAGCACCCAGATCGTCTTCATAAGCTCGAAGTGCAAGAAACTCAAAACCCCACAAAATGGAAAGAATGTCACAGGCTTTCAACAAAGCAGTAGCTATTTTCCTCCTCCTGTGCCATCAATCAATGAGTAGTTTCATAAGTATAACAATACAAGGAAGATGAATGTGCTAATTATCAGATTTTACTTAATCACCTGAAAGTTTTGGAGACTGCTATTCCTGATATGTAAAGGTACTCTTGTGCTTCAGCAGGGAGATGTTGAAGCACATCTTTGTCTCTCATGACAGTGGCATCTATGACACCTACAAGTTGTTTTGGTGAATCTGGATCATTTTTTGCTAACTCAGCCACCAAGCAAGCATACCTATTCAATAGCAGCATAAATTAGTATTGTGGCTAACATTTCACCCAAGAATGTGGCTGCATATTATTGCCAATTTGTGGTATATAATTCACCATATATTGTGATTGTCATATCTCATGCTGCACCATAAGTTTTTTTGTTTTTTTTTTCTTGCACACAAATTTCGTAAGCTTACGAAAAGAGCTTATGACAGGTTCTTAAACTGTTTTCAACTTATTTCAATAAGTTCCGTAGAATAGCTTATGCAAATTTTAAGTCCACGGACAGTCCCCTCTTCAATTTTCATCCACTTTCTTAAAAACTTATTCATTAAACGCGTATTAAATAAGAGTTTATGTAAACAACACCAATATATATACATGAGCTTGGTTAGAAAGAACAAAGTTACCTATTGGGAGGTGAGTTTTTAAGCTTGTAAAGGAGCCCCGAAAGCACTTCCGCCTATTTGGATCAAGACAAGATAAAATATTAAGTGGTGGGATGAGATGTTAACTTTGTTGGGAACTATATATATAATTTCTTAACTTCATCCATCACATCTTTGATTTAATCTTGTAAGTATATAAAAATGAAGAGACATTTTGTTTGATTGAACCTGAAAGAATTGGAAGAACAGGTCGTTGAAAAGAGCGACAGGAACATGGAATGCTTCAGCTTGAACTTGAGATGCCATCATTATCTCATCTGCATTATTCTCAATGAGTCTTCTTACCCTCCATCCATATTCACACACCAAAAACTCAAATTGTTGCTTAAGCTGCTTTCCACTACCATTCTCATTCTGCAACTGATCAGCATCAGCACGAGACAATTGTGAACTACTGCTGCTGCTGCATTGCAATTGCAACACCAAACAACTCCTGCTTTTTCTGTAACATGCATTTCTGGGTCCTGTTCCTGTTCCTGTTCTAACACCACAGGCCAAGTTTGGACATATAGGTTTATGTGAATGTGAAGTACTGGCCAGTAAATGAGCCATTGGTGAATGAGGCTACATAGCTTTGCTTTGCTTTGCTTGCATTCTCTGTTTTTAGTTTACTTTGGCATTTGGTTTAGCAAAATCTATAGGTTTCCAAGTGGGACCAGACCAGTTGGTAAATGTGTGGCCTCTCTTACTCCTCTTATTGTGGCTACCAATTTATATATATATACTTATAGAATAGATGGAATGGAAAGGCCACGTGCAGTCATATCAGCCATTGTTTGAATCTCAATATTCAGGATGTCCTATCTTCTTCACAAACGTCACTGAATAAGTGGTGTGTTTGGTTTACACCAGATCCATCTTTTAAATATGGATTCGAACAGAAATTATTCTCACTAGTATTTAGTCGGATTCATGTTTGAAACGTGATTTTGAGGTAGAGCAAACACAGACTAATAATAGTATTGATCAATCCACGTTTAAAATGTGATTTTGGGTAAACCAAACACATGAAAAATCATGTGCAACAAAATTACATCATGTTTATTTTCTACTTCATATACTATTTTTTCAATGAGAATTTAATAATTTCATTTATTTATTTTCTTCATCCAATACCTAAGTAACAGCCATTTCTTCATCTAACTCTAGGCACTCCATATTGATAAATCATATCCTCCAACAGAATGTATGCCCGTTTTATTGTGCATAACTAGTTATTTGTATCATAATCCATAACTTCATAATTTGTATTCATATAAAGTTCAAAATTTAAAAACTTTATATCATAAATAGTAGTGGAATGAGAAACTATAGTTATTTGCATAAGTGAAGGAATGAGAATTTATGCATGTCTAAATAAGAAGTGGTAAATTGTGCACTTAAATTATTGCATACACAATCAATAATTTATATATGTGTGAAGAATAAAGTTATAATAAAAGACAATTTTTATGAAAAAAATAAATATAAGAATGTTAGTCACATTAGACTTGTTATTTAAGGCATTCCTTTATATAATGATGATGATAAAAATAAAAGGAAAGAACAAACGGTAAATCTGTAAAGTCAATTTTCTCAAGTAAAATAAGAGTAAATGAGTCATTTTTAACTCATTATTTATTTTATTATTATTGATTAATTCATTAATTCATCATCTACTAACTATTAATTTCTCACTTTGTAATGTGTTTTTCAAGGTTTTGTAGAATCTTATTTTGAAAGTTTAATTTTTAATACTATGTGTTTTCTTTAAGTACCTATATATATATCATATAAATTATCTGTTATGCATAATATTTTATTTTAAAATTTCACTAATGAAAATATAATGAATAAAAAATAATAATCATTCATGTCATTATACAATAACTTTTTATTCTTAAATATTTTCATCTTTCATGCTATTATTACCGCTATCGTCAAGCAGAACACTCAAAGTTTCATGTAATTCCAACGTTTATATAAGCGGAAATCCTACATACATAATTCAAGAATTGTAGTTTAAATACCACTTAGTGGCTTAAAATAAAATACTACGAATCCATATAAAAATTCAACCTGCAACTATACGTATAAACTCAAAAGTCTCCCTGAGAAGTAGCACAACCCCCCCAGGACCAATCCACCACTAAGCCTTCAAGTCGTCCGGCTAACTTCCGGTAAGAATACCCTGCACATCTAAAATGAAATCCACAACGTGTGGTGAGACTTACGACCTAGTGAATGTGATCATGCATATAGTGTAGGGAGTAGGCAAATGGAAATGCAACATTGAACCCATGTATATTCGTAATTGAAGTTGGCTGAACGTCTCTAGAAGGGGGGTTGAATAGAGACTTTTGAAAAGAAAACTTGTTCCTGAAAAACTTTAACACTTAAAATAAAAGTTGAGATGTGATCTCAAGTCAGATGACTTGGAATCTCTGTTAAGACAGGTTATAAGCAGTTTGAATCTCAAGGAGCATTGTTTAATCACAAGTAGTTTTGTATTGTCTGATTCAATTTTAGTTTAAGTAGTGATGTTTACGTGAGCAGAGACAAATTAAAATAGAAAATAAGGGAGAGAGATGCTCAAGGATCTTATCCTGGTTCACCCACTTCTTGGGCTACGTCTAGTCTTCACAACACGTGAGATTTCCACTATTGACAACCCGTCAATTACAAGTATTCTTACTGCCTCTTTAGGACGTCTCTCACACCAAGCCTAGGCCCTCCTATCTTGGCTGAGCCACAAGTATTCTTACAGCCTCTTCAGGACGCTCACACTCACTCTAAGACTAGGCTTCCTCCTATCTTAGATGAGACTGGTTACTATGGATGATAGTTTAGAGTGGATCTAGCTTAAAAATACAAGGTATGGATATGCAGTGGTCCTTAGCTAGAAGGATTATCTTCTAAGAGGATAAGGAAATAATACACCAAGAAGAGAAAATACAAGAGACTACAAGTGCACTTTTGTTAATGTTTGATTTGTTGATAATGCACTTGAGATGAGATGTGTTCTTGAGATCTGAGATGAGATGCAATAATGATCAATATTCAACGTAGTCTCTCATATGCTTCACTGTAGCATTCAGGCTTTTATTCAAAGACATACCAGCCGTTATTTGCCTGTTATATGACAGTTGAGAGCTGTTGGAAAGTAGCTGTTGGAGAGAGGAGACATTCTGGTCAAGAGATGACTCTGTTCTCTTTTCAGGGTGATGTCACTTATGTCAGCGCACAGTGTACTTTATCCTTGTGTTGACTTTGATTTTTACTTTAACTTAAGTTGTACTTGAGTTTCTGGCTCTCATCTCTTTGACTAAGCTTGGGTCTCATCTCTTAGCATCTCTTCATGAGCTTGCACCTCTCCATGAGCTTACGTCTCTTCATGAGCTTGCGTCTCAAGCTGTTCTGGAGTCTCTTCTTGAGATGACATATTTGGATCTGATCTCTTGTATGTTATTCCTTCTAGGTGCATGATGATCAACAGATTTTCTGAACCCTTATTTTTATTTTAAGAGATGATCTTTTATACTTGAGTTTGCATCTGATCTTGAGACAACATCTCAAGCTGTTCTTGAATCTCTTTATTTCTTGTTGTTAAAGCTTCAAGTCTTGTTTCTTGGGATTTAACAATTCTGACTTCTATGTTTTGAATCTCAAATGTCTTCTTTGAGCATTATCTGGTACTTGATTAAAATCTGCAACACAAAGTCTAGAAAGGATCTGCCACAAGCTTGAGCACACAGTTAGTAATAACAAGGTGCATCTCATTTATTTTAGCACATGGTTAAACTTAATGGTTTGACATATTAAAAACTTTCAGGAGTGAGTTTGTCTCAACAATCTCCCCCTTTTTGATGATGGCAAACCATGAAGTTTTAGACTTAAGAGGATTCAGATCTTAATTAACAACTCCCCCTGAGACATGCAATTTCTTTTCTGTTTAAGGAGATGAGCTCATCCTGAGTTAAAGACTTTAAGATTTTAATGATTCTCTTTGGGAAGTTTGATTAAAAAAAACTAGTACAGAATATTGAGTGCAACGAGAAACTACTTTCATTAATCAAAGCAAGGTTCAGAATACAATAATAAGCAAAAGATACCACTACATCTCATCATACACCAGAAAAGATGCTATTACATCTTAAACCAAAAGAGAACATTCAATAGACTAACAAAGATTAACATGGGTTAGATTAACAAAGACTCTTATCATATGACATCTGATGACATC